>JAQBSW010001647.1:0-126450 GCA_029291075.1 Eudiplozoon nipponicum
AAACAGCAATCCCATTGTATTTAACTAATCGTCGAACAACATAACAAAACATTTAAATACTGTTTGTTGTGAAGAACTAATATATATGCAAGTATGTATTAGGTTTTGCGAACCCAGTAACAAATTAGTTCAGTTGTGACTAGAAGGATAAACCAAAGGCAGCATGAACGGAAAGTATAATCTCATGCACATTCGTTTCGTGCTTACTGGCGACTCATCAGTAGGAGCCGGTATTACGCCCTTTAACCACTATATATTTGGTAGAAGAATGTGGAATAATAGGACGGTACAATCTCCTAGACGAATGTGTAAACCTGTAATAGTGAAGCTAACATCATCTAAAGTCAACGACAATGCGACTTCAATGCTAACTCACACTATATAATATATATACCGAGTCTGTAAAGGATACTAACACTATGGCTATTGTGTTAGTAACTGATACCTTTTTTGAAATCGATGAGTACCGGATACTAACACTATGGTTTCCGAGTCGGTACATGATACCAACCTGATGGATATAAATTTATGCTAAAGTTCACCCAAATTGAGAATTACAACAATTTCCGAACACCTGTTACTCCAGTTAAACCATACACTCTGGCCTTCATCGATATCAGTTATCACATTTCGCGGTAAGCATGACATCATTCAATTCAATATATTACAGTTAAATACTGTTTGTTGCGAAGAACTAATATATATGCAAGTATGTATTAGGTTTTGCGAACCTAGTAACAAATTAGTTCAGTTGTGACCAGAAGGATAAACCAAAGGCAGCATGAACGGAGAGTATAATCTCATGCACATTCGTTTCGTGCTTACTGGCGACTCATCAGTAGGAGCCGCTATTACGCCCTATAACAACTATATATTTGGTAGAAGAATGTGGAATAATAGGACGGTACAATCTCCTAGACGAATGTGTAAACCTGTAATAGTGAGGCTAACATCATCTAAAGTCAACGACAATGCGACTTCAATGCTAACTCACACTACATAATATATATACCGAGTCTGTAAAGGATACTAACACTATGGCTATTGTGTTAGTAACTGATACCTTTTTGAAATCGATGAGTACCGGATACTAACACTATGGCTTCCGAGTCGGTACATGATACCAACCTGATGGATATAAATTTATGCTAAAGTTCACCCAAATTGAGAATTACAACAATTTCCGAACACCTGTTACTCCAGTTAAACCATACACTCTGGCCTTCATCGATATCAGTTATCACATTTCGCGGTAAGCATGACATCATTCAATTCAATATATTACATGCTTACCGCGAAATGTGATAACTGATATCGATTTAGTAACCTACATTTCAAAGGTAAAATCAACATCATTGGCATGGCAAGAAGTGAAAACAAAAACAAAAGCTACATGTACAACATAGGCTTATCTAGGTTCTGCAATTGTTAGTGAAGTGTATAATCTACTTAATACATGAATTTCGTGCTTACTAGCGACTTATCAGGAGGAGCCAGTATTGCGCTCCAGATCAACCATTCAATTTAACAAGAAATATGGAGCAGTCTTTATGCCTAACCAATAAAGTAGCTTACTGACCAAGTAAATCTATATCGAAGTCTATTTATATCGTTTCATCAAACCAACCATTTATATTTTTAACTATATATCGACCTATCAATCTATTTATTTATAAATCTATTTATACGTCTGTTAATGTCTATCTATATATCTATCTATCTATTTATTTATCGATTAAAAAATATATTTAACTATCTACCTACCTAACAATCTATTAACCTTAATACAATTTAACAATAATTGATTGCGCGGGTGGTGGTAACAATGCTTTAAATCAAGTTTGCGAGCTTGATTTAAAGCAATCTATTAACCTATATATATATATATATCTGCATACTCATTTATATATACTTAAATATCTATGTATCTCGCATGCTATTTAAAAAAACTATCAACTTATTAGTCTATATACCGACCTAAAAATATATCGTTAATGTTTAATTATAAACATATTTCCTAGTCTGTCTATCCATCAACACATATTTTTATAAATGTATATGCATAATAATATTTTAGTCAATCTGGTTTTCTATGTAACTTTTGTGGTGTCATTCTATTTGCATTTAAATACTGTTTGTTGTGAAGAACTAATATATATGCAAGTATGTATTAGGTTTTGCGAACCCAGTAACAAATTAGTTCAGTTGTGACTAGAAGGATAAACCAAAGGCAGCATGAACGGAAAGTATAATCTCATGCACATTCGTTTCGTGCTTACTGGCGACTCATCAGTAGGAGCCGGTATTACGCCCTTTAACAACTATATATTTGGTAGAAGAATGTGGAATAATAGGACGGTACAATCTCCTAGACGAATGTGTAAACCTGTAATAGTGAGGCTAACATCATCTAAAGTCAACGACAATGCGACTTCAATGCTAACTCACACTATATAATATATATACCGAGTCTGTAAAGGATACTAACACTATGGCTATTGTGTTAGTAACTGATACCTTTTTGAAATCGATGAGTACCGGATACTAACACTATGGCTTCCGAGTCGGTACATGATACCAACCTGATGGATATAAATTTATGCTAAAGTTCACCCAAATTGAGAATTACAACAATTTCCGAACACCTGTTACTCCAGTTAAACCATACACTCTGGCCTTCATCGATATCAGTTATCACATTTCGCGGTAAGCATGACATCATTCAATTCAATATATTACATGCTTACCGCGAAATGTGATAACTGATATCGATTTAGTAACCTACATTTCAAAGGTAAAATCAACATCATTGGCATGGCAAGAAGTGAAAACAAAAACAAAAGCTACATGTACAACATAGGCTTATCTAGGTTCTGCAATTGTTAGTGAAGTGTATAATCTACTTAATACATGAATTTCGTGCTTACTAGCGACTTATCAGGAGGAGCCAGTATTGCGCTCCAGATCAACCATTCAATTTAACAAGAAATATGGAGCAGTCTTTATGCCTAACCAATAAAGTAGCTTACTGACCAAGTAAATCTATATCGAAGTCTATTTATATCGTTTCATCAAACCAACCATTTATATTTTTAACTATATATCGACCTATCAATCTATTTATTTATAAATCTATTTATACGTCTGTTAATGTCTATCTATATATCTATCTATCTATTTATTTATCGATTAAATAATATATTTAACTATCTACCTACCTAACAATCTATTAACCTTAATACAATTTAACAATAATTTATTGCGCGGGTGGTGGTAACAATGCTTTAAATCAAGTTTGCGAGCTTGAATTAAAGCAATCTACTAACCTATCTATATATCTGCATACTCATTTATATATACTTAAATATCTATGTATCTCGCATGCTATTTAAAAAAAACTATCAACTTATTAGTCTATATACCAACCTAAAAATATATCGCTAATGTTTAATTATAAACATACTTCCTAGTCTGTCTATCCATCAACACATATTTTTATAAATGTATATGCATAA
Organism: Eudiplozoon nipponicum; assembly: GCA_029291075.1. Lineage (NCBI taxonomy): Eukaryota > Metazoa > Platyhelminthes > Monogenea > Mazocraeidea > Diplozoidae > Eudiplozoon > Eudiplozoon nipponicum. The sequence continues at coordinate 3,516 of JAQBSW010001647.1, forward strand.
TAATACTTTAGTTAATCTGGTTTTCTATGTAACTTTTGTGGTGTCATTCTATTTGCATTTCTGTATATCGCATATTTTTATAATTCTTAACTTTACATATTTTTACATATACAGAAATATTCGAAATCAGCAATCACAGGATTTTAAAATATATTTAGGCCTACTTATGAATTTATCTATTCAATTGAATGCAAAAAATTTTTTTTCGGTCAACAATTAATTATATATTTATTTTACGGAGAGATAATGAATGTGAAATTGTGTGTCAGGTGTAATTAGTTCAAATAGGACAAGAGGCATAAATAAGTCAGCATGAATGAAACGTAAAATTTCCGCGACCAAAGCCAGATTGTACGGATTTAACGGTGTAACAGGTGTACAAAAGTATATGTTATTCAAAATTTTTTTGAAATTTAGCATATCATGAAATTCCTTGTGTTAGTACCATGTATCGTCTCGGCAAACATAGTGTTGGTACCATTTACATGCTCTGTACATTTAATATGTAATGAGGTGGCATTGCGGTCGCTTTGTCTAAGCTTATATATCTTTACAGCTTGTACAATAATTCATATAGGAGATTGTACGGTTCAATTTTCCCATACATTTATTAATAAAACATATAGTGGGTACGGGGCGTATTACCGGCTCCTGCTGACGAGTCACCAGTAAGCACGAAACGCTTGTGCGCATTAAATTATATCTTCTGTTCACGATGATTTTCGCTTATCTTTCTGGTGCCATTTGAACACGTTTACTACTAGGTCCATAGCACTTAGTACAAAATTGTATATAAATTATTTTCCCGCAGAAAACAGTATCTAACTTATTTATATTGAATTTAATGATGTCATGATTACTGCGAAAAGTAATAATGGATACCGATCAAGGCCAGAGTATTTGAGTTTGCTGGAGTAACATTTGTTCATAAGTAGTTGTAATTCTCAATTTTGATGAAATCTAGAATATCTTGAAATCCATTGTGTTGATAACATATACCGGCTAGGCAACCATCGTGCTGCTTTCATTTACCTATTCGGTAATCATGGTGTTGATGTCAGGTACTGACTACAAAAAATAGTGTTGGTACCCTTGACAGGATCGGTATTTACATACTATATATAGTTGGATGTGCTGGGATGCACATTAATGTAAAAGATTGTATCGTCCAATTGTCCCACGTTTCTTGACCAATTATATAGTGGGTATAGGGCGTAATACTGGGTCCTATTGTTGAGTCACCAGTAATAACGATACGCATATATAAATTTGATTGAACCTTCCGTTCATCCTGACTTTGGTTTATACTTAAACAATAATTGATTGCGCGCGTGGTGGTAACAATTCTTTAAATCAAGTTTGCGAGCTTGAAGCAAACACCAATCCCATTCTATTTAACCATTCGCAGAACAACTTAACAAAACTACCGCCAGTCGCAACGCACTGACGCATTTCGACCTTCGATGATCATCTTCAGAGTACAACGTAAAACTGACTAGCGGGGATCAAACCGCATTGCATATATATGGAAAGCAAAATTAGATATGCGGCTCTCACCTCTAGCAGTCTTGCATACATTGTACTTGACTGAAAATGTCGGCTGCACAATTACTAAGCAGTCACAAACATTAACTGTTTGCATCTTTCGACACATATTTATAGGCAATACAATTAAACATTAATTGATTGCGTGGGTAGTGGTAACAATTATTTAAATGAAGTTTTCCAGCCTGAAGTAAACACCAATCCCATTTCATTTAACCAGTCTTCGAACAACATAGAAAAACTAACGCCAGTAGCACGCACTGACGCCTTTCGGTCTTTCATGATCATCATCAGAGTACGACGGCAAGCTGACTAGCGATGCTCGATCCATATTGCATTGATTTAAAGAATTGTTACCACCACCCACGCAATCAATTACTGTTCAATTGTATTGTCTACATGTATGTGTGACGAAAGCTGCAAAAAGTTAATGTTTGTGACTGTATAGAAATTGTGCAACCGATATTTACAGTCAAGTACATTGTATGCAATGCGGATCGATCATCGCTAGTCAGTTTGCCGTCGTACTCTGTTGATGATCATGAAAGGTCGAAACGCGTCAATGCGTGCGACTGGCGATAGTTTTGCTATGTTGTTCGAAGACTGGTTAAATAAAATGGGATTGAGGTTAATTTCAAGCTCGCAAACTTGCTTTAAGGAATTTTTACTCATCATATTTGTTTCTATTATATTTCGATGCTATCCATTAGCACTGAATATTTATCACAGTCTACCTAAGTCAAGTTCCCTATATTTTGGATCTGTTAGTCTCAGGCTTCTAATTATCATCGATTTTGAGATAACAATTTTCATTCTTACGGGATGATTTTACTTTAAATTAAGAAGGATACCTGAGTAAGTATCCTTACTATAAACAACTCACCATAATGTTTTACCAATTCTAATTTATTTGGTAACTTCCAACATGATGTTTTTTTAATTTTTATTTTCAGCTCGATAACTTGATTAGCTAAGTTTAAGAAATTTATCAGTTCATCCTCACCATGATTCCAAACAACTATTGTATCATCCAAGAATCGTACATACAGTTTTTGATTTAGTGATGTCATATCTAAGAGGATTTTCTTCATGTAAAACATGAAGATATTGGAACTGACAGGGTTTTTCCAATTCAAGCACCAATAATTTATTTATAAATTTCCGTACTAAATATTAAATAAGTAGAAGACATGCATGTGTTTGTCATCTCCATATTACGATGTCATTTTAATTCTCTAATATTAACGGGTGATCAATCAGGAAACGCTTAAAATATTCCAATACATTTGGTACTGGCATAGTGGTATCAGTGATATCACATCTAAGCTCGTTTATCTCTCGTTTTCATGGAATTCATAGTTTATCGACAATCTCAATCGAATAGAATGAATTCGTCAATCTATAGTCTTGAGAAGTACGAATATTTTTTAATTCTGTTATAAAGAAACCGGAACATTTTATATGTTTGAGAGTGTTTGGCATTAACCGAAATTCTATAACGGTTAACATAGTTATGCTACTTTACAAAACAATTCAATATGGATGCAATTGTATTTCGTTGTATGAGAGTGTTATTATAAGCTTGATCGAATTTGCTATTAGTATTCATATTGGTGATCAATAATTTAACCTGTTCATGTATTTTGATGTACAATTCTATATAATCTAGTTGTTTCTAATACGTCTCTTTCAAAAATGGCACACTGTTAGATATTGTTTATTAAGGAGAACTAATATATACGCAGATGAGTATTAGGTGTTGCGAACTAGTAACAAATTTGTTTAAATATGGCCTGAAAGTTACACCAAGAACAGCATGAACGTAACGTATGATCTCATATGCATATACTTTTTCGTGCTTACTGGCGACTCATCATTTGGAGCCGGTATTACTCCCTTTTCTTACTATATATTTAAGTGAGGAACGTGGGAAAATTGGACTTTATTTTGTCCTTCTAGTCATATTTGAAAGTATTTGTTACTAGGTGGAAAAAACCTAATACACAATTGAATATATATTAGTCCACCATAACAATCAGTATCTAAGTATTATATCGCACTGTTTTTTGTTCATTCTTTTTTAAAAAAACTTTTTATGAGACTTCTTTGTACGTTAACACAATTGTGACCATATCAAATTCAACTTAGATATTATCTTTGAGAGAAATTGCGCTGTTTTAACAGCCTTATTACTTATCTCATTTTTTGTTGATTTTTCCATCTGGATTGCTGTATTCAAACAATAATTAAACGTTTTCGACTGATTTTCAGTAATTCTTTACATGACGTTTGCGAGCTTGAAGTAAACACCAATCCCATTCTATTTAACCAGTCTTCGAACAACATAACAAAACTACCGGCAGTCGCAACGCACTTATGACTTTCGACCTTTAATGATTATCATCAGAATACAGTGGAAAACTGACTAGCGAGGGTCCAACCGCGTTGCATATATATGGAAAGCAAAATTAGATATGCGGCTCTCACCTCTAGTAGACCTGCGTTCGTGACTGGAAATGCCAGCTGCATAATTTCATAAGTCACGAACACGTATATTTGCGCTTTCGCCATATATATATATATATGTATATATATATATATATATATATATATATATATATATATATATATATATATATATATATATATATATATATATAACTTCATTGCATCTACATCGTATTTAATGCCCAAAAATTCTTTAAAAGACACTTGGTGCGCGAAAGGGAATAAACTAATCACTTGACCCACGTTTTGCGAAACAGGGTGATTAAATCAGCAGACTTTATTTTAATTCCTCATATCCCATTGGAACATTTTGGCTGCTTGGGCAAAACGACATAGTGGGCATTTAAACTGAACACTTGAAGGTGGACCTACCATTATTATGAACAACCGTGTCTCAGCATCGAAACCTTGTACACTTTTGCTTCGTTCATGCCAGGTTTAGGCGTTCAAGAGTGCTATTAATTGCAAGTTTACAAACTCCTTCGGCAGAGAAAATAAGGAAATAAACAAAAAATATTTTACTATGAAAAAGCCTCTAACTAATATCCAGAGAAACATGGCGTTCATTTTCACACAAATAAGAATAAAATATTATCGCTTAAACCAAATTTCTGCATATTACCGTACGATAAAAACCAAATAAAATAGCCAAGAACTAATGCCACACTGGGGAAACGATATGACAACATACCAGGAGGAAATTCCCTATTTAAACCTGAAATTCTTTTTTCTATGATCATTTTAAAGTGAGAGACAATCGATCTAATTTTATAAGGAAGGGGCACGTAGAAGAACTCTAAGCATTCGGGCACACCAACGAAATTAGATAAATGAAGCCAGGCGATGTCCTAGGTATTGTACTTATGAACATAAATGGTTGCAATTATCGACTGAGAAATGATTTTTACGATGAACTTCGACTCAAACAAGCAAAACAAGTCGGCACACCCGCGGCTAAGATTTGCAGCACACCGAAGGTAAACAAAGTATTTCTGGAATGATTGCGTAGTACGAGCGTCACATTATGAGGTTCCACTTTACACTATCATTTTCGCAAAGACCTGATTGATCCTCATTTACAAGTACGTGTCGAGTGGAGATGGACAGTCTGTTCGGTAGTCTAATAGCAGATGTCTACATCAAAACACCCACCACTTATTAAAAATGCCGCCATACGCAGCTAAGGTAAGTTGCTTCATCTTTCATAATAATAAATAAAGACATCGAAAGTATTGATATTCTTAAAATTTATATTTTCCTTTCCATCTGAAAAATTACGCATAAATTTTATCAGAAACAATAACAGTTTCTGTCACATATCTTTCTCAAGTACCTGAAAATGCACGTATATACATACATATACATGCATATATATATATATATATATATATATATATATATATATATATATATATATATATATATATATATTGAAAGGTAAAATAAAACTGAAAATGCAAACATGGTTAGAGTGTGAGGCAAGGAAGCAACCAATCCACTGCATTATCACTTCCAATCCAAGCCTAACGCTTAGAGATGCTTAAATCCGTCTACAGATTGTTTATCCGTAGAGTTTTGTATGTGGCTAACTCTTTTCTTTATTGCATTGAGTAATTATCTCAAATGCTAGGCTGGCGAAAATAAAGATGAGCTTTCAACGATATGTTGCGCAATTGCAGACGTGTATTCACCATTTGATTTGAAACAGGCGTTCAAGTTGCAATGTTTTTCATATGAGCAATTAACTGCCTGGTCGATCGGTCTACGAAAGTTTGTACATGATATTTGAGGATGACATTAGTGACTGTTTCTCTTTTATTTCTGGCAAATAATACTGTACTTCATTAGCTAACACTCAGTTTAGAGGCATTAATGTGCGTGTTAATGCCGCCTTATCTTTCTCTTGTGCTGTGCGGTAAACGGCATGTCAATTTAACGAGATTTTCAAGTAAACTGATCTGTTTTCTGATCTCAAATACGTATGCTTATTTTGATTTTCCCTTGTAAAAAAAGGACTTAATCAATTGTCTCAGAAGGCAATCATACATTATATGGTGCGTCGCTTTAGTTTCAACGAACACTGAAAATAGGGGGCTCCGCATTTCCACATCACCAAAACTGTATATGGAATCTTCCATAAAAACGAAACTGTACATGTAAACTATGATTTTTAAAGATAAAACGATTCACTTTACCAGCAGTTAAGGAGAAATATCCGTTAGTATTGATCTAAAATATTATTTACCAATATACACGGGCAAGTTGGCGATTAACTTACGTAGGCCGATCGACCAGATTGTTAATTACTCGAATGAAAGTATATTACAACCTAAAAGCCTGTTTCAAATCAAATGGTGAAAAAACGTCTGCAATTGCCCAAGTTATCGTTTAAACCTCTTACGTATATTCTGCAAGCGTAGAATTTAATATAATTACGAAATGCAATAGCAGGATTGAGTTAGCTCTGTGGATAAACAAAGTGCAGCCGGATATATGCTAGCAGAAGAAGCATGTTCGGGAATTAAGCTTAAATTGAAGATGATGCATGCACTTGCTTGATTGTCGCCTTGCTTAACACCCTCTCCTCGTTCAGATTTTTTGCCTTTTAATTTATCTATGCTTCGATATGTTTATTTGTAGTTACTTGAGAAGAATATGAGAAAGAAACCGTTCTTGAATTGGATAAAATTTAGTTATAACATAATTAAAAAATCAATGATTGCGCGGGTGGTGGTAAAAATTCCTTAAATCAAGTTTGCGAGCTTCAAGTAAACACCAATCCTATTGTATTTAACCAGTCGTCGAACAACATCCCATCTTACATATATATATGGACTACTAGAGGTGAGAGCAGCATATCTAATTTTGCTTTCCATATATATATGCTATGCGGTTTGATCCTCGCTAGTCAGTTTTCCGTCGTACTCTGATGATGAAAATGGAGGTAGAAACGCGTCAGTGCGTGCGACCGGCGGTAGTTTAGCTACGTGGTTAAATACAATGGGACTGGTGTTTACTTTCAGTTCGCAAACTTGATTTAAAAAAAATCGTTTTATTTTTGCACATGAAATTAGTTCTATATGTATTATATTATAGCTCGCATTCCAAAAGAACGTGCTTAATATATATTAACAAAGTGAATCATGGCATTCAGTTAACTTGCGACCGTTAGAGAACTCAACCTATCGCATTGACGCTCCTTGACGCAATATCTGTAAAGTATGTTGAAGCAAACGTTGTTGTTCTAGATAGAGCAGTGCGATCATCGGATCTAAAGTATCCACAAGTTTCTTTCGTGGGTGCACGATTTGCTCTTACGATTCTGCAATTATCTGATTGATCCTTATCTCAAGGCACGCGTTGAGTTTTGCCTCGCGGTGCCTTCACTCCGAAGACATCCACCCCATTCGCTCTAACAACTGGAAATGAAGTTCGATCTAACCTTGGCTGTTGAGATAGATCGAACTACATTTTCAGTCGTTAGTACGAATGGTAAAGAAGCCTTCGGAGTGACGGCACCGTGAAGCCGAACTTAACGCGTACTTGGAATTGAGGATCAATCGGATCATTTCGGTCCGAGAGTGCAAATCGACCATCTACGAAAGAAAATCGTGGATACGTTAAATGGGTATTATACATAAGAACAAAAATGCAGCGAATCCATACTCAATAGAAGGACCATATATGTCAGTATACATTGAAAATATATGCATCATCTTATATATTTATTCGCCAAATTGAAGATGCAGTGACTTCTACGACGAAGAGCTCCATCTAATCGAACAAGCCAAATTTGTCTATACAAAAAAATTGCTCAGCTCATCAGTATGCCATGCAAACCGAACTAGTCTACAAAATGAATCCACTAACGTCATCGAAGAGAACGTCCCTGCAATAGCTGCATACATTTATATAAACCAGGATTGTGAGTTTGAGATGACCACCGTTTTCATTACGCACATTCCTCAGTGTAAATTAAGCAATTCATAAGGTAGCAAACGCAAGTCATCCAGTAGAGCTGTTTCAGCCTTGTTGAGAACTCATCAAGTACAACCAAGAAAATTGCCGCGAACGAGGCTCAAACTGAGTGGAATTTTATTCGAATGTTGTGAATTTATGCAATGCGCCAACCAGCCGCACACTAAACACAATTTTAAGTTACATACTAACCTATATGTCTGGTGGAACCGATGCGGCCTTTCCTTCAACCTAAAGATACAACTACCCCATCGTGAATCTTCCTTTTAGCCGGGGGAAATGCTGCACACGCTCTATCAATAGGAAAAATTAACCAAAAACTTAAGTTAGATCATAACTGAAATTTTTATACAGTGTGCGGATGTTGGGGCTGTGGAAAGAGTCCCCGACTCTGAAGCATATGTTCCCTGTTTCGAGAACCGTCGGCGGCATAATATGCCAGATATTATATTTATGTCGACAAGAAAGTGGTCTTTTCGTAACTGTGCTGTGTATACCTGATTTGGAGTAAATTAATTCTTCCATAAATTATTAAATTGTAAGTTCAAATTAAAAATCTTATTGCATCTGACCCGTGTTACAACCACAAAACTGCTGTCAGTCAAACAAAATAATGTGTTTCCAGCAACTTTTTTCAGCATATGTGTACGACAGTAAACTAACTAACGGAGATCAATCCACAAATAACATAAGAGATATTTATTAAAATCAAGTCTCACTATATGCATGTATTTGATAGTATAATCTATAATGTAGAAAAGACCTTTCATATAATAGTTCTCTGCAAAAACTGTATCTAACTTTTATATATTTAATTGAGTGGTTTCATGATAACCGTGAAATGTGATAATTGATATCGATCAGGGCCAGAGTGTATGGATTTACAGGAGTAACAGGTGTTCAAAAATTTCGATGAACTGTAGCATAAATTGATATCCATCATGTTGGTACCATGTACCGACTCGGAAACCATTGTGTTAGTGACCATGTATCTTTTTCGATACTATAATGTTGGTATCGGTTACTAACACAATAGCCATAGTGTTGGTATCCTTTACAGACTCGGTATATATATTATATAGTGTGAGTTAGCGTTGAAGTCGCATTGCCGTAGACTTTATATAATGTTAGCTTCACTACTACAAGTTTGCACATTCGTCTAGGAGATTGTATCGCCCTATTATCACACATTCCTCACCCAAAAATAAAGTGGTTAAAGGGCGTAATGCCGGCTCCTACTGATGAGTCGCCAGTAAGCACGAAACGAATGTGCATGAGATTATACTTTCCGTTCATGCTGCCTTTGGTTTATCCTTCTGGCCACAACTGAACTAATTTGTTACTAGGTGTGCAGCACTTAGTACACAATTGTCTATAGATTATTTCTGTGCAAAAACTGTATTAAATTTTTCATGGAAGTTAGAAACGCATCAATGTGTATGACTGACTGTTGTTTTGCTATGCCTCGCGACTAATTACATAAAATGCGATTGATGTTTCTCACCAGTGCGCAAAATAATTTGACGAATTGACTTGAAATATTTTATTCGCTAGTCAGGCATTTTTAGCAAGGTATAAATCTAGGCATTTAACGCTTTGTCGGGTAGTTATTGATTTCTTTTTTTTCCACTTATTAGTTCAGATTGGGCGTCCTACGTAGCTTTCGTTAGCTCACCAATGTACCCGTCTAGTGTAATTCTGTTTTACTACGTTTATCTAATGGTTTACATGTCCTGTTGTTTTATGAACATTACAAGATAACGGATTGAATTTGATAATTTGTAGCCTTCAGTGATGTGTTTTCAGTTTTTGTCTAACAGATTTACAATATTTTTTTTACCTAAATAAGCAACAGCGCTGGTTATTTGACATTTGTTCTACACTTTTACACTTAATGTATTAACTGATTTAAGTTTGTTCTGCAAATATTGCTCTTTTAATATATCCAATTATTTTTTTTTATATTTGAAAAATTTGTGGTCAGGCGATTCAATATTTCGGCAGACTTCATATTTAGAGATTTACTGAATATAAGCATCTTTACTGGTGAAGGCTTACACAGTTTACATACACCAACGCTTTTCGAATTGACTGTTTAATTACCGGCAGAATTTTTCTATCAATGATTTTCTCACTACAGAGAACTCCCTCTACTTCACGGATCCATTGTCGAGGAGTTATTCATTGTATTATATAAGAACCTAAGAAGGTATATCGCTAATTTTCCGGTAATATCGTAAATAGTCGCGATATATATTTATCTAATTCCATTAAAAAATTAACAAAAAGTAGAAATTTTCTTATCGACTTTCGACCAGAGTTTTACAGCTATTTACTAAGAATTTGTCATTTTTTTACTCTAATATTCTAACATTTAAATATTTGTGCCTGTTGCAGATTAGGGTACTATACATAAGTGTTCTGTGAAAGAGTGATTTGGTAACAACACGTAAATGGAGGGTTTTAAAAGTCCGAATACATGTTAAATTAGTACTTTAAATATGGTGTTCCTACTTTACGGATTTTCAGCTATCACGGCCGGTCTTGAAACCAATTTACCGCGATAAACGAGGGTTCAGTGTAATGTTTCAAAAATTAAATGCGCACATCTTTTCTATCTAAATTTCTGTCAAGGCTAACTTATTTTTTTCGACATGTTAAACTTCGTTTAACGGAGGATATACACAGGAAAAGTATACGAGCCAATGTGATACAAAAGCAGATGTCAAATAAAGATTTAACATCCTGATTCGAAAGCCAATTTAAACGAGTTAATGTAGCTAACTGAAGCTTGCATCCACTGGAGGAACGAATATCGGGACACACTGCGAAAAATCGCGGCATTTTGGCTCGTCAGGACTAGGCAAACTATCCGAATGAATGATGCCGCTTCTGCCATTACAGAAGGATACAGTGGTTTCACTATAGACGATTCGCTAATTATTGTCTAATAGAAAGGCAATCGATGAATAATTTTAAATGGTTAAATCGTGTGATGAAATGTTTCACGTGTAATCATCGTGCACCAAATAGGCGACTCTTCCGGTAGACGATGCTAGATATATTAGTTACATTAATTTTGTAAATATAAAGTTAACACAGTCAATACGAGAGTACCTGGGAATTATGATATATTGTTAAATACGACCACATTGATTGCCATCGTTCAAGTTGCGGAATAGGCGATTGGAATTACGTCAAGCGTTAGGTGAGACGCTGAGAGCTTATCGTCTTCGACGAACTGCGATGCAAATCAACGAAGGTGAGTACTCGTTGGTAAAACATGTCCGCATTTGTTATTCGACTATATCCATGCATATTTGAGGCAAATCGATTCTCAGAATTGCAGCGTCCACCAATGGAAAGAAAACGCGTTGTAACGACCTCAGTTATTTTATGTTTTGGTGACAAAGCACGGCGGGCATCTGACAAATGGGTGGACGTCAGCGAGAAATATGTTCTACACGTTTAGAGGCCTGGCTGCTCTGTGTCATCGGCTCCGAAAGTTGAAGACGGTAATCTGCGTTCGCGATTCCATGGATGTCTATGAAAAAGGCTATCGGCATACGCAGCAGCCGCACTTTTAATGATTGAGGCGTGGGTGATTAAGACGTCGCCAATCGTGTTTCGGTAAACGTAATTTATTTGACAAAGTACAAACAGATCTTTGAAGGTCAGCCGCCGATTTATTTTGGCTGTGCTTATTCCCTACTGCAAACCTGCATCGCAGGTGTATGCGCACAACATGTTTTACAGGGGTGTTGGCAAGCTGGCGTATGGCCGGAAGACCAATGGAAACTAGACTTCCCTGGCGAAGCAAGTTTAGTACAAGTTAAACTGGGTTCTATTTGGCTTGAATAGGGCACAAAATGGTTTCTATGATATGATGGATAAATTTTTGACAAACCGGTCCAATACCAAAGCGTATGTGAATGACCTCTTTGTTTATGTATTAAAAATGGCAAAAATTAGAAACACGAGTGCCTTCCTTACTAGTTAAGGCGGTTTACTGATCGGTAATAATAGCTCGAGGTGGTGTGACATATATTTTCCATGAGAAACGAATTTCCACACTAGGCTGGATTAGTTGTCCGATTACAAATCAAGGCGACTGGACTCATTCAGTTTCTGGAAAAGCAATAGATTAATAGCGTTTCAGGCACCTACTGAACATTTTAAAGTCAAATTTCTGGAATGGAAGTCAACAGTTTTAAGGCGTGTTTGTCGCATCTTTTGGGTGGATTACGTGCGCTCGGCAAAATCCTCTCCAAGCTAACATGCTAGCAGGAAGCACTAATCGTACGTTGAATAGGCTGTTATTATGCTCGAGTCGAAATGAGCAATTTCCGTATTGCAATCGACTGCTACTTGCAAGGTTTACCGAAGTAGGATTCCAGCCAGTGTCCTTGATGATGGCATGGAATGTGTACATGTCCAACCAGCTGGTTCTGCAGAGACGCAAAATAATATGAAATTTGCCGGAAGTACTAGATTGCCATAAAATAATGTTCTGTTATGTAGAGTCACATCACCTGCAGGCTTACCGAAAGAAACTCATTTGTACTCGAATTTGCCACCTGGTGCAGCAGCGGGGTTCGGCTGATTGAGATACACACCACGAAACAGACGTGTCATAGCCCGAGCTCTATTGATGGCAAATTCTGTAAAGTACTTAGAGTCTCCAATTATGACGAAACCTACTAATGGATGAATTGTCACTTGTAAATTTTAGGATATTGATTGATAATTATATATATATATATATATATATATATATATATATATATATATATATATATATATACTCTTTCTCTCTTATATATATATATATATATAAGGTGATTAATGCTTGTTTCAAGCTCGCAAGCTTGACATGTATAAAGTTACCACTTGATTGCAAATAAAATATTTTTTGTGAATATGCTGTAAATCGATAAAATTTAAAATTATGTTCACGTAAACAATGGCATAAACGGAGATAACATGCAATTCGTTTTCTACATAATCTCTAAAATGATTAGCAAATTTGCTTAGGCATGTTTCATACTGTTCGAGGCCAATTTAGCGCACGTATAGAAATAATATTAAGTGTTCGCCTACCAAATGAATTAAAAAGTAACCAATATATATATACAGACAAATAGAGTCACTCTAGGAGAGCAAAAAGTACTTATTTTTTCTTTTCATTGGCATATTCTCGTTAGAAGGACATTTTTTATGTTAAAAGACATACAAATTAAAACTAAATTTTCGCCTTTCATCAAAATGAATTTTTTAAATAACGTATTTTGGGCAAGGAATAACAAGAATTAACAGTGATTATTAAATGCTAATATCAGTAGTTTCAATAAAATTTGAATTACTGAAATAGTGACAGGTTTCATTCTTAGAAATGAATCAGGAATTCTTCGGGGAGATGGAAATACCCAACTAATAAAAAAAATTATGCATAAATATTATTTGTGTATAAAAATAAAAATAAATTATAAAGTTTCATTACTTAAAATTTAACCATCATGATATTCTAATTGACTGATCACGAATCACAAAACCAAACAAAAGTTTACTAGCTTCCAGGCAAGGCCAAACAACCTCGCGGGCGCTGATAAAAATTACTATAATCAAGGTTGCGATCTAGACGTATTCATTACTTACAAACGTCAGTATAAACTAATAATTGTACAGTGTAGAAAAGGCAATTCATCCATTAGACCGGTTTCGTCCTTATAGGTTGCTCGGGCCGTGGTAACAAGTACAATAATCGTTCTTCCTGGATGAATTGCCTTTTCGACACTACACAATTCATAGTTTATACTAACAAATGTATGAAATTAATGGGCGATGTGTTTATATCATTATAGCAAATATGGTTACTGTAATTCAAACGGATTGGCAACAAACTCAAGAAGAAAATACAGCTGCACGTAGTGTAGCACAACCAATACATACGCATATACACTTACTAATCAGCCCAAACACGAAATATATTAAAAACCGAGTCAGACTAGTGGCCACACACATATTAAAATGAAAACCCAGGATGAATATAAATGAAATATTGTAAAATGAAGTTTTTTAGTCTAGAAATAAATGGCCATTTTGCATTTCGTTATTAATGTATTTTTTCTTCCTAATAAGAAATGTACTGTGCAATGTTCGAAGGTAATATACATTATATATATATATATATATATATGCGCGTATGATTTATTATGTAATATGATTTCTCGTTTTACATTATGTAGTCTTAAATGAAAACGCAGAATACCATCTGCTTGGGGAAAATGCGCATATTTATATTTTGTGATGATATTATTGCTCTATTACTAATCAACAATGAGTATCAACATATTTGAGAAGAGGATTTGACTCGGAGAGAGAAATCCTACTAAACAAACCCGAGCTGAAACCACAAATATCAGTTGCGAGACACTCGTAGGTCGAATTCGGAAAATCTTCATTCGAAAAAAATTCCGGACAAGCGGTGTAAGGACAGCTTCAGAGTCACAGGGTCAGTGAGAACCTATCAATCAGTTAAGAATAAAACAAGTTGTACACTTGAAAATGTAAACGAATCAACACTTTACCGACCTACGAGTACTAAAAAATGTCCCACAACCGTCAATTGTGGTATCAGCACTGCGCAAAAGCAAATTCATTTTAAGGAACATAACAAAACAAAACCAAGATCAGGTAATTACGCATCATTATACCACACGGCAATTTTGTCCTTCCAACTGTAAATTTGCATGACTTATTCAATAGTCCCAAGAACACTTTAAGCAAACAGCACAAAAGCTCCAATTCATTAATCTCAACAAATGCCCGGTCTACCTAGACTCAAGAGGCACGCACGTGAATCTAAAATCAAATCCAACACAAAAATCCATGTCCAAAATATTTAAGTCCACAATGACATGACCACCACAGACTACGAAATCCAATTATTAGCTATACTAACTAATGAAAACCCCATAGATTGCACTCGCAGGTCGGCAAATTCTTGAATCCTGTACATTAACAGGTGCACCGATTATTGGCCTTGATTGATGGGTTCTCTCTTGTCATTTGAGTTTGAAGCCGTCCATCGGCTGCTTGTCTGAAAATGACGTTGGAACAAGATTTTCCACATATTGTTCCAAATGTTTAGGACTTTCTTTCCAGTCCCAATTTCAGGGTTGACACCAAACGCACAGGACAAACAACTTATGGCAAATGTGGTATCTTCCTTCTAGACAGATCTATTTATATTTATTTTAATTCCAGAAGTATTTTTGATTGTTTGCCCTAATATGCGGTCTTCATACCTAATCTCTAATACTCAAATGTATACACAAACTTGTCCATGTCACCCCTCTCCGCACAGAACATCCTATATACACATACGTGTACTCCACTAAAGTGACATTTATAAAATAGCTATAGTCTAACTTTATGGATTGGCATACACGCCTATCCATGATGTCTCCATTTTTAATTGCTGTTCCGGACGTGTAGAAGGATCAACACACTTTTTGACTTCGAAATTGCAGTAATCCTAAAATACCCTAGTTTACCTAATCCACTCCTGTTTGCAATAGGTTATAGAGAGAGAGAGAAGTTAATAAAACTTTTGCAAGAATATAGTATTATTCTATCGTTTGGACAAGACCGAATACGGAGCCTACACTATCGAATCGTATCTCAACCAAATACAAATTTATACTCATATCCTGTATAAATTTATTTTTTTCATTTAAATATCTGTGTCCAAATCATATACATATCTATGCATATATATATATATATATATATATATATATAATAAATTAGCAATATTATTTATATTTTATTTAAATTTTTTAATTTACTTATTTATACTTATATATACCTACATCTTATAAAAATATCCATTTATATATACGTCCACGCGATATATCTTATGCATATATCAATAAGCATATAAGCAACCATGTGGGTTTTTCCAACATCTTTTATAGATATCTATATATCCATCATATATGTATATAAGTGTATACACCACATATAATATGAATATCATACGAGTAACACTGTGAGTTCCTCTATGGATAAATTATATCAGTCAAAACGCATTTGCTAATATTTAAATATCTATGACTATGTATATATTAAGCCTCTATATATATGTATATGTATGTATCTAAAAGCAATACACCGGGTTCTCTTGAACTTCAATTACCTACAATTCACTCCGAGTGTTTATTATATTTACTTTACATAGATATATTTATTTATAATCACATTTTATATGAATATATAATTATCCATATTTATACACTTCTACACATAATATATATATATATATATATATATATATATATATATATATATATATATATATATATATAAAATATGTATATCTCAATCCACATAAGCAAAAATGTGAGTTCCTTTCACATCTTATAACAGAATCTAAATATTCTTCCACATTTATTGTGCGAATATCTAAATAAGCTTTTAAGCAACCATGTGAGCTCACCCCACATCTTATATGAATATTTAGAATCATTCATATATATGTCTCTGCACAATATATATATATATATATATATATATATATATATATATATATATATATCTGTTTAACATATTTAGATAGACATATAAACAACCTTGTGCGTTTCTCTCAAGTCTTATATAAGTTAAAAATGTTCATCATATATATATATATATATATATATATATATATATATATGTTAATCTGCATATCTAAATAGACATATAAGAAAAAGCTTAACCATGTGGGGTCCACCCAGATATTTAATTTTTAAATTTCCATCTATCAGTAAATTTATATATATATATATATATATATATATATATATATATATATATATAAGTCAACAAATAATTAGCTATATAAGCTCCACAGAAAGCACACAATACATTATTATTATAGCTAAATTACCTCTTTTTACAACAATCTAAATTGTTTCATTTACTATCTCAAATTAATAGTCGCGGTCACTTAGTTGGTTTTATTATTAACTCTGAATCCTCCAATCTACGTTTCTTTCCATTCGAGAAGGCTTCATTAAATATGGGGCCTAATGATTTTTCTACAGATGTCAGATTCATAAAGTTTATTCCTGATTTTATTTCAATTTGATTCCCTAATCAACTTGGTTAATCTATTTCGTTTACATAGAGCAATCCGTTTACAGCCATCCAAGTTTATCGGATGACCTGTATCTATTGAGTGCCTGGCTAGATCTGAACTATGAAGATGTCTATATTTGCATGCAGTTTTATGTTCCCTCTACGTACCTTTATTGGACGCTTGGTTTTACCTATATACCTGAGTTTGCAATCTTTACAAGGTATCTTAAAAAAAATTCTGGATAACTATGCTCATAAGAGAGGGCTTTTAGAGGATACTTATTATCTATTTCAAAAAATTATTTTTAATTTGCCATTCAATTACTATGAATATTTTGGACCAAGTCAAAAGATTTCAATAATTGAATAAACGGCAACTGTTCTTAGTTAAAAAATCATTGACTACGTGGGTGGTCAGACCAACTTTTCAAATCAAGTAGAAAGTTTGCGCGGTTGAGATAAATACCAAATAAACGTATCAAACTAGTTGCATAACAAAGAAAATTTTGACCTTCCGTGATTATGCATAGAGTACAATAACAAAAAGACTAATGAAAATCGAACTGCATTGAATATATATAGTAAAGAAAACCAGATATGTGGTTCTCATTTCTAGTAATTTTGTAAAATCCATTGTGCCTTTACTATGTGCAAAAACAAAAAGAAATTTTATCAGATACAAGAAATGTTTCTTTATAAAAACGGAAACCACTCAATTGAGTGCATTTAGTAATTATTTTGAATGCTACGTCTGATGAACATACCTGTGATGTTTCGACGATGTGTTGCTCAATTGCAGACGTGTATTCACCATTTGATTTAAAACAGGCGTTTAAGTTACAATGTTCTCTCATTCCAGTAATTAAAAATTTGGTCGATCGGCCTACATAAGTTGATCGACAACTTGCGCATTTATATTGGTAAATAATATTTCATGACGACACTAACGGCTGTTTCTCTTTGATTGCTGGTAAAAGCAAGTGTGTCACCATAAATAACAATCGTAGTTTAGCTGCATTAAATATACGTGTTAATGCCGCTTCAACTTTCTTTTGTACCATTCGGGAAATTGCATCCCTCATAAAGGGGATGTTCAGGTAGATTGTTTTCCTTTCTGGCTCGTAATACGTCTGTTTCTGTTTAATTCACCTTTTAATAATTGATTCAATTAATTGCCTAGGATAGCCATTGTATATTAAATCGTTAATTGTTTTATTATTTTCGTTTTCTTTTGAATCTTGACTAACAAAACTGTCAATTCTTGAAAGCAGCCACGAAATGTTGATAATTTATAGTGAAACGGCACAAAACTGCTGTAATGCACATACTGTGCAGAACATGTTCGTTTATGGTAAATGTTTCTGCTTAATTTACCATTAGTTTCTTTCATTAATAGTACATCTAGGAAAAAAACGTTTCTTGTATCTGATAAAATTTCTTTTTGTTTTTGCACGTAGGAAGGGTACAATGAATTTTATTAAAGCTCGCATTTCAAAATAAATTTGTATAAGTTTTACTTGGCAGTAAATTTGAAATAAAATATTACTATGCAGTTACGAATATAACAACTTCTCAGCTTCAACGACTCATATAAAAATGAAACAAATCATTTTTTGCAGGGGTGGTAATAAAAGTTCACTTAGTGAAGTTTTTGAAATTGATATAATCACAAATCCCACTTTATAAAATCAACATTTCCTATATTTATATAAAATGAGATCAACAATACTATCCTATGAAGAGCTGGATCACATATTCATCTTACATATCCATTTTGTCAAATGTTAGCGACGCCAACAGAAGTATTCAATAACTTCAAAGGAACAAATTCCACATGGAATAACGGTCATAAAGTTATCAACTGTAGAACCTACAACCGGTTACTAATTTAAGACTAGCATTATTTTTTAGTGCAACAAAATCCAGCATCTTCAATGATGATATCAATCCTGCGTGATTAAGATAAAAACCAATCTCATTGTATCCAGACAACGCTTTTTTAAGAATTATTCAACGCGATGGTTGAATAGTGAGCAATAAAGCTGAAATGATCAATTTGACCTTTTAGATTGTGTATAACGATGCAGCTCTTTTATATCGAATTGTTAACTATATTTTCTGGACAATTCAAGAACACGATTTACATAAGCTTTCACTAAATTCGCTTCAGTTATTGTTCAATTAGACGGTGCATTACACAATAAGGATTAAATTTTTTTCACAAAATAAGCTAAATGTGATCTTAATTTGCATTTGGATGTCATATTTCGACGTTTATTATTTAAAATTGGTTTCGTCTCCGTGCAGAAAACGGCTGAAACGTTTTTAAATGTTCAAATAAAAAAGAAATATATAACCAGGAAACAATTCGTATACTTAACATTTCATTATTAGATAATTATGATCATTTTAACTGAAAATTTATCTATAACATATACAATTTCCGAAATAATTAATCCTATTTGGACAGAAGAAAATTTCCGTCAATTCTTTATTTCTGTATTCCGCTGAAATTGAATTATTTTACCCTCAATAATGCAGGCTACATATGAGAATTACACAAAGTAATTCGTTGAAAATATATACTATGTGGGCAATTTGTAATAATATAAAATTTTTCAGGTAGTCATTCTAATATTTTCCAGTGCATTATAATATTATTATAAATATTAAATTAACAACGAGATATTCACAATAATTGTGAAAACAGAACAATGCTCAAAGTGAATCCGCGAAAAACGTGGTGCAGGCATTTGGCCAAATGCATACACTGAAATAAATGCTAAAGCGGATTAATTGAATTATTTGGAGGGTAAGTGAACGTAGATATAATTTGTTTTAATAAATAAATAGCGAGAAATTTTTTTCGAAATGTGATTGCTACATAAGGAGGCAAGTAAGTCATGTAGAAAGTGAGGTAGATTTTTAATGATGGCTCACTAAATTATCGTAATGCGCACGTGCATGTGCAAGGGATAGCAAACGAGTGGCAATCCACGGCCTGTTGGTTATTTGGTCAGTTAGTAAAGAAATTGAATTCAATTGCAGATAAACACACGGTTGAGTAGTGGCTATTATGCGCTCTTTGAGTGAGCGGTTTAGCTAAATATCTTCAAATTTTACCGAAAATAAATACATGTATTTGCTTGTGGTTGAATCCTCATGTGTTCCAGTGGTCAGACCAATTGAGTTATAATAACGTCAAAATCGAGAATTTGCAGAATAAAAAAGCCTGCGCGTGAGAGGTACGTCGAGTACGTTTGCTTTAATTTTGTTAATTAAATGTTGATTAATTCATGTGTACAATCGATGGGTGAAAATCAATCAGATTGGAAATGATTGCGCCCTAGTGTAATCTAGGGAGTTTTTGAATAATGGAATACATTTGAGTATTCTAAAATTTAAAATTGAATGTTAAATAGCATAGGTTAAATATACCTTGGGTGGTGAAGATTTAAATTTGAAAATAAGTGGGCTATTAGTTGGTTCATTAAGTGTCTGGAAAGTAACATAAATAAATGAGTTCACAGAAGATAAAAAAGCATAATTACGAACAAATCCAATTTCATTTGACAATTAAGACAAGGTACAATGCCTACCATGCGTCACTGGTATTGGCACGTTTTGACCGTTTATTTTAATCGTGGGAGGATGAAATCGAATTGTATAAATGCTCACCCATACACATTCACTCATCTATATAGTTATGATGTGGCAGATCTGAAGTAAATCTCTTACTCACATTAGTCTTGCGTTTCTTACACCATACTGAAAATTAGGTAGCTGTTGATTTGTTAACCAAACATTTATTTCACAGGCAGTGAAAATTATTATTGCTCTATACCTTAACTTCAATAATTGTTATCATTACCCACATAAAGTGTGATTGGTTAATTAAGCACTTGCAAGTTAGATCTAAGCACAAGTCAGTAAGATTGCAGGTTCTGTTCATGCAAGCACTGATATTCTTTCAAATCCTACATGAACTAATTACTAACCCCAAAACGGCTGTCTCAATACATTGTAAAAATTTTACGTAAATTATCAAATGGTTAATTTATTATAATTTTTTAAAAGAATTGATGAACAATATAAAATATGAAAATTTGAGTTTTTTTCCAATTCGACCAACAAATTTATTGGTTTAAACACACAAATGTGACAAACAGAGATTAATTTGATTAGCAATTTGCTTTATTTTTTAGCGAGTTATTTTATGTTGAGGTATTTTTTTACGAATAAACGTAATAGTATTCACTAAATTTCCGTCGACAACAGAAATTATCGCTGTGCCGAATCAGATAAAATTTTAATGACAACAATGATTTAAATTTGTAAGAGACTTTAATTAGACAGGCGTAAATGTTAATTTAAAAACTTTCATTGTTGAGGTTATATATTAAATTTTCATTATCGGAAAATTGTATCAAAAAATTCATTGAAATTTTAAATTTCTGTTCCGAATATATTTTGCTTATATTTTAGTTCAGACATCGTGAATAAAATTATTAGATGGCAAGAACATTTAACAGACGAGACTAAATGTTACTATATTTTAATACAATTAATAATTTACGCTATCTACCTTGTACGCAAAATTTATTTCCGGATATATTTACTTACCCAAATGGGTTCGGTATTCAAAGTGAGTACAGAAATCTGACGTTTTAAATCAGTTAACCATTTCTTAATGCTACAAAATCAAGCAGAGTTACAACGCTTCACATGTCGTAAACTTATTAGCAAAATATAAAATATATTTAAAATATTCTCCAAAATATTCCTATATTTTCCATTGTAATTTTTATTTAGTAAATTGACTAAACATGCAAAAAATTAAATTCATTGAAGTGCCGTCTTTAATTTTTTTACATCTATGAAATTAACAATAATCGAATATTGACGGCATTTCTGTTATAGCCAACTAGATGTTTCTTGAAGGAGTTGCATTGATGCGCACCTGGAATAATTGTAATTACCTGATCTGCGTTTTGACTAACGCAGCTTTCATTGTTCCAGTAATTTTCTTTCATCAAAATATTTCGGCCGTAGCTTATTATAGGCCTTCATCAGTTGCATTTCACGAAACAAATGGAAGCAAGTGTGTTATTTCCTCTAGTCATAATATTTATATACCTCAGACTGACCTTTCATTAGATATTCGCGTGTCACATATGTGTGTGTGTGTGTACATTTTCATAACCGTTGTTTTCATCTAACTAATTTCGACCAGAGTGGCTGAATAATAATTTATCAATTGCATGCAATAACTATTCGTTTTTTAACACACTCAATGTAGGATTGCTGTTTAGGAGTTCATTAGCATTTTAGGGAATATTGATAGATGCTTTTAATAAATTTCTTTACTGTTACTCCTTTGAAATTAATGAGTTGAGCATTTGGCCATGTAATTTTTAATGAATATTTAGTTTTATACCTAGTTTACTTACTAGGATTCAAAAGCAGAAACATAACTGTGACTTTATTTAATAGAAACATTTTAACAATTTCAAAATTATATTATAATATTGCATGACTGCCATTCTTTAAATAAAATATTTATTAATTATTTTACTATGCGTTATCAATATAAGAATAATAGTGTAAAATTAATAAAAGCAGTAATCCCAGTAGAATGGGTCTATTTGTGATATGAGTTCATCAGTTGTTTCCATGATTTTTCTGCTTGGATTTGATCCAGATAAATTTTGTTCACTTGCGTAACTGCTCAAACACAAAGCCGAAGTCACTTATTGAACTCA
This sequence comes from Eudiplozoon nipponicum, assembly GCA_029291075.1. NCBI lineage: Eukaryota > Metazoa > Platyhelminthes > Monogenea > Mazocraeidea > Diplozoidae > Eudiplozoon > Eudiplozoon nipponicum. Next base: position 26,429 of record JAQBSW010001647.1, read on the forward strand.
ATTTTCAACTGTGTTCCAACTTCATTTTAATTATCGTTTTATCCTCCAGGCCCAAACAAGTTTTGTTCATGAAATTGGGTTTCTTATCTGGTGATACGTTTTTCATTACTCTGACGGCATATTTGATGAAATACTGTCATTATACTTCAGTTAATCATCATCTGCAAACTTGGTTAGATGTCTGTATTACAAAAATATAAATGTGTGTGGCTCGATGAAATACCATAACACAGCGATAAGAAGAGGTTCACCTGAAAGGAAGACTGGATAACATTTCTCAGTTTAAATAAAGATGAAAAAATTGTGCAATGCATGTTTTTGGCAGTTTTGGAAATAACTTTGTAGACTAAACCAAATGTTCCATATTAAAAAAACTGCCAGTGCAAACTATCGCAACCACAAACAAATATGGACACAATCTGTCTTGTTGATTAATTGCAAAATGGATTGATGTCCATTCTACAGAACGCATGCATACATGAGGTTATGCTCTATGTTTATGCTGACATTTATTTATGCTTCTGGTCCTATTTTGATTAATTTGTTACTAGGTATGCTATAATAAATACAAATAACATATACATAGATATGTCTGGATTTGAAGTATATCGGCATGATTTTATTTATTTTTCTTTTTGTAGGCTAAACCTTACAAAAAGGAGCAAACACAATCGCCCATTAAATCATGGCTTAATGTCAGAACCCAGCTGTATAACTTAAAACTGGTTCATTTCAAACCTAGACAAAATTTCTTTAAATCAAGTTTGCGTGCTTGAAGCAAACACCAACCCCACTGAATGTAACCAGTCGTCGAACAACATAACAAAACTACCACCAGTCGCAACGCACTGTCGGGTTTCGACCTTCCATGGCCATCATCAGAGTACGACGGCAAACTTACTATCGAGGATCAAACCGCATTGAAAATATTTGGAAAGCAAAATTAGATATGCGGCTCTCAGTTCTAGTTATCTTGCATACATTGTACGTATTTTAAAAAATTAATTGGGGAGTGCCAGCTTCATATATGCTTACGCGGGCAATAGCTTTGTACGGACAGTTTCATAAAGTTCAGATTGATCACAATTTCCAATTTTGTTTTGTCTTCGATCGGGCTGAGTTTGTATTCGTCCCAATGGAAATGCGGTTCTATCACATCTTTGTTTACTGGCCAGTAATTCTGAATTATTAATTATTTGTATGTTCTACGATAAACTAAGATTAAATTTTTCTCTATGGAAAATTACAATTAGCTAACTATTTCGATATTCAATTAATTTATGTTTATTATTTAACAATGATTAGTGCTAATCAAAAATGTGAAAATACAACATATATCATTATTAGATATGTATTATCGCGTAAACGTTTGTGGTACTTGTGGTTTTTTAAAAATATTTTTTCATTATACTGTTCAGCAAAGGTAATGTTTTTTGAAGAAATAAAACGAGGTTCCGTTTCACGGTAATAATTCATAATGAAAAGTCGCGCATGTGTTCTATTATTCTAAATCAACATACTCTGAGAATTTCAACAAGCTTCTTCAGTGGCGAAAATCAGTTTACAAACCAATAAACGATGTGCCCTTTCAACTATCATTGGTTTGTTTCAATATTTCTCATCAGTTTTATGCCGCACTGTGCATACTACTTCGAAAAAGACGTAAAAATAACCGGGTATCATTTGAGAACACAAAATTGACAAATTCCATATCGTTTTTAAAAGTAAGTCAAAAAGTATGATCAAAATAATGGGCTAATCTAGGTAAAATATCCTTAATTCCGGACCTGAGATAAACCCCAATAAGACCATCTCTAACCATTGTAAAACAAAGCAAAATTATCGTAAGTCAGTTTGCGATTATAAACTTGCATAAATTATTTAATTTACTGGTTTGCTTCCGTTCAAAATTTCACGAAGAAACCTTTACATAATACGCAAATATTATTTGTTTTAAACGTTAAATATTTCGCAGAAAAATCTAACGAGAAGAGATTCATTAATAAAGAATGCACCATTGAACCACCATCTCGATAGATTATTGATTATTTTTGTTCAAATTGTGTATCAACTTATAACTTAAAAATCATTTTATCTGCATCGTACTTGAAATTTAAATTTGCCTAAACAGGAAACAGGAAATTTTTCTGGCGAAAAACGTTTTCTAATAGCAAAGAAAAAACAGTATAATTGACTTTTTTTAAAACTATTTTTTTATCATTTATTATAAATATATTCATTCGTTTAGGTAATATGAATTATTTTGTAGTTTTAAAATTTTTGATACACCTGTTTAGTTGTAATACCAATGACATTCACTACTTCTTGTTGACGATAATACAGTCACTCTGGAGACGCAAAAGGCAGGTTCTGTAAAGGTAAAATGGCTGGTGTCATTTAGATAAAGAAGTCAACGTTGCTTATAGGTCAACAATAATGACATAATGAATGTAAACAAATTCATTGATTTCTAAAATCAAGTTTACGAACTTGAGATAAACTTAAATTTCAGTGTAAATCAACAGTAGCATAACATTACAAAACTATCTTCAAGGAAAGTACATTGACACAATTTGGCCAAACTTTAATTATCTTACCTTGCAACAATAACGTAAATATATATATTAATGTTTACCTAAATCAATTTATGAAATTTCGAAAATAAAAAATTAGCTAATTACTCTTCTATATTGCAGACAGGAAGAAACAGTAATTTGAGCAGAATGTTCGTCAATCTTGCGCAAAATCATTTGCTTCAAGCTTCTAATAATTACTTTGAAAAACACTACAATTTTATTTTACCATTTAAAGAACATATATAGGAACTCTTGTCGTTTTTGGAATACGAGACAATAAAATTCTTAATATCCTTTCCATGTGCAATAAGAAAAATTAATTTTATCAGATACGGGAACAGATTATTTCTGACATTCTTCTCAAGTATATGAAGACATCTCTTTATATATGTATTGAAAGGCCAAACTAAATTATAAGAAAAGTAAATGTGGATAAAATGTTAATTAAGGGAACAACAAATCTATTGCGTGCATAACTTTCAGCTCAAGCTCAATGCCAGAACATACTTTTTCTGGTTGCATAAATCTGGATGCAGTTTGTTTAGTCATTATTATTATATATTATTATTATTATAGTAAATTCTACGTCTGGTAAACGTATTGTGAGGTTTCAACGATATGTTGCGCAATTGCAGACAGGTATTCATCATTTGATTTAAAACAGGCGATGAGATTGCAATGTATTCTCAGTGGCGTAGTAAAACATCTGGTCGATAGACCTACGTAAGTTGATTGACAGCAAGCGCATTTATATTAGTAAATAAAATTTCACGTCAACATTAACGGACGTTACTTTTTTGATTGCTGTTAAAGACAAGCGTGCTAACTTAAATATCAGTTGAAGTTTATCTGCCTAAAATGTGCGTGTAAATGACGCTTCAAATTTCTTTTATGCCGTGCAGGAGACTAAATCCCGTGTAATAGGATGGTCAGGCAGACTGTTTTTTTCTGGTCCGAAATACGTCTGTTTTTGCTGACTTTCCCTTTAAAAAGTTGACTAAATTAATTATGTAAGATAGCCATTAGATATTACATAGTTAATTGCTTTATTATATTCGTTGCCTATTGAATCTGGAATAACCAACGTGTCAAAATTTAAAAGTAGCTCCGAACTGTTGATAATTTATATTTAAATAGAATAAATCTGCTGTAGTGCAATTTATTTGCAGACCAGGTTAGATTATATTAAATTGCTATTATTAGTTTACCCTTAGTAACCTTTTTTATTAGTACGTCATACTCTGGCATGAAATGGGTATTTTTATGTGCTTTATTGATTCTTGCAAGCAATGTTCGCGATTGCCACCTGTTTTAAGGACGATTGAAATATCATGAACGTACCGTATGAATTGCATACATTTACATATGTCACACTTTATTAATGTGTTCTCAAAATGACCTAGAAAAATCTTAGCCAACACTAAAGATTTGGGGCATCCCATTGCTGCATTATCAGTCTATATATAGATGCTTTCACAAAAACCAAACTGTACATCTTTCGTGTATGGGAAGACAAGATTGCGTAGAGTCTGACCTGGCACTGGAAGTGGTATCCTGTTTTGTTCTACGGCTTGGACAGTAATGAAAAAGTTGTCGTCAATTGGAACATTTGTAAACAAAGACTTAACTCATAAGAACACGATAATCTTTTTTTTAACATTTATATCGTAAATTTTGACAAAAACCTCAAAAAATCGCAAACAAAATAATTACCTGTTAATTTTCACAGTGGTTGCAGTATACAGACTAACCATTTGGTTTCACAGGAAAAAATATTTGTGTGGTTTTGTTATCCATGCAGTTTTGGTGTCGCTGATTAAACTGGTTTAGACATCTGTGTAATGACCTCATTAATCCAAGCATCTTTTGTCGAGATCTTAATTTAATTTATTATTTTGGGCTCTGATTTTTACCCTAGGAAATTCAAATTTTTACCGTCATTCAGCATGTGTTCAATCATTTGTAGATATTCACATTTGTCCATTATTACACTGCTTTTGCCTTTATCATCGCATAGTATTTTGATGTCTGCATTTCGTCTGATATCTTTGAGTGCATTTAAACGTTGCTTTGTCAATGCATGCTATTCCGCGCATTCGACCGACTTCAGATATGAAGCTTAATCAACTAAAGAAGCTTCGAACCATTTTTATAAATTGCAGCCTCAAAATTAATTTAGCGTTTATTTTATGGTTAAAATTCCTTCAATGTTAGCTGATCGATTGTTATTTATGATGGTTTGAACAAACGTTTTTCAAAATCAGTTGGCATTAAAAAAATAAAACTCCAGGATTTATATCATTTTCTAATGTCTTCAAGATTATTTTTTCGTCTTTCGTCATAAAAGCTGGCAAAAATGTCAGTGCTCTCTTTCTTGTATAAAGGCTTAGTTCATTCAATACACATGATACACATCCGATACTTGCTCGGAAACGCTGCTTCATCTTCATGAAACTGCTTAATTCAGGAATACGTAACCGTCAAAGATTTCTTCGAAAAATTAATTGACATTATAATCAAAGCAGTAGAACAAAAAAAATTGCCAACTCCAGTGCTACAACACACTCATCGTTACATGAACTTATTATGCGCGAAAGATATAAAAGTTACTTTCTTTAAATCTAGTTTGCGAGTTTGAAGTGAGCACAAATCCCATTGTATTTAACCAGTCGTCGAACGATATAACAAAGCTCGCAAAATTGATTTAAAGAATTGTTAAAACCATCCGTGCAATAAATTATTGTTAAATGTTATTGCCAATAAATGTATATGTGGCGAAAGCTGCAAACAGTTAATGTTCGTGACGGCATAGAAATTGTGCAGCCGACATTTCCAGTCAAGTTCAATGTATGTGTCTAACTTTGATTTCCATATATATTCAATGCGGTTTGATCCTCGATAGTCAGTTTGCCGCCGTACTGTGATGATGATCATGGAATGTCGAAACGCGTCAGTGCGTTGCGGCTGGCGGTAGTTTTGTTATGTTGTTTGAAGACTGGTTAAATACAATGGGATTAGTGTTTACTTCAAGCTCGCAAACTTGATTTAACAAATTGTTACCACCACCCGCGCAATCAATTATTGTTAAATTGTTTTGCCTAGATGAACAAGTTTGTTGCATTGGAAGCATGTATGACCAGACTGAGTCTGTGGCAGTGGGAAGCCCCCTACCTTCAGTGTTTGCCGAGATTTTCTAAGGCCATTTTGAGAACACGTCATTGATGTGGTAAGTTGGCGGTTTGTTGCTTTTTACAATCTGTTTCGCAAAGCACCGATTGATTCCCATTTGCATGTATGCATCGATCTGGTCTTCGTTTTGGCTGGGTGCGGATTCGTCACTTTCTTCCGAAGGCTTCAACATCGTTCATACTATCCACGGGACACGAGCTACGATATAATCTGTGTTGACTGGCAACGTTTAAGAACCTATTTTCCGGTACCATCATCAAGCTACTATACACAACACAATACTCACTGTAGCAGATGTAAGCCAACATATGAAGCTCACACTGCGTACCAATCATTCAAACCATATCGTTGAAATTTGACATAAGCAAATGTGATCAGTTCATACTCTGAGTTGATGCTAATTTCCTTGAACTCAAAACAGCTTGCATTTACTAACATTGCTTAAAAGTTTCAATAAAGCGCATAAAAATATCAGTTTTTCATCAGAGCACGAGAAAGTTGATAGTCTGCCTTTCTTAGATGTATTACTTAAAATATACTAATAGTAAATCAAATAGGACAACTTACCATAAACCGACTTCGTCTGCGCAGTATATGCATTATAGCAGATTTTTATATAAATTATCCACAATTCGTGGCTGTTTTTGAAGTATTGACAGGTTGCTTAGTCCAGATAAAAAAAGGCAAAGATTATATGAAAGAAAATACGATCAAATGTCTAATGGCTATCTTCACAATTAATTGAATTAACTATTAAAATGGGACGTCAATAGAAATAGACGTGTTTCGGACCAGAAAGAAAGCAGTCTACCTGGGCATTCCATTTAAGTGGGATGCAGTTTACCGAATAGAAAAAACATAAGTTGAAGTGGTTGTAACACTCACAATAAACCCAGGTAAAGTACGAGTATTATTTAAGATAACACACTTATATTTAGAAGAGATCAATACGAAACAGCCGTTAATTTCGACATCAAATATTATTTACCAATATACTTGTGCAAGTTGTCGATCAACGTACGTAGGTCGATCGACCAGACAATTAATTACTTGAATGGGAGAATATTGCAACTTAAGCGCCTGTTTCAAAGGAGATGGTGAAATGCACAAAACGTTGTTGAAACCTCACGCGTTATTATTAAATGTAATAAAAGAAATTAGTTGGCCTCATATGAAGATTTATGCATAAAAAACCTGCAGCTAGACTTTTAATAGGAGATAAATAATGTTCGAGCTTTGAGATTCAACTTGAGTTGAAGCATGCATTTAATTGGTTTCCCTTTTTACACTCTCCCTATATTTCCATTTTCTATTTTGCTTAGTCTTTCGATTTATATATATATATATATATGTATATAGAGAGAGAGATAGAGAGAGAGAGAGAGAAGAGAGAGATGTACATTTATAGATATATGACAAGAATATGTGAAAGAAACGGTTCTATTTTATTTTTACACATGGAAATGGTACTAAGAAACCCTTTTGCTTTTTTCAAAATGGAATATTTAAATATTTTTACTTAACCATTTAGAAGTACGACAAATTCACCTTGGGGAAACAAATGGCTTTGGGTTGAAAATAATTAGTTCAATTATGACCAGAAGGATAAACCAAAGACAGCAAGAACGGAAGGCATAAACTCAAGCATGATTATACATTCCGTTCATGCTGACTTTGGTTTATCCTTCTGGTCGCCACTGAACTAATTTGTTACTAGGTTCGCAACATCTAATACATACTTGCATATATATTAGTTCTCCGCAACAAACAGTTGTTAACTGTTATATATTTAATTTAATGATGTCATGCTTACCGCGAAATGTGATAACTGATATCGATCAAGGCCAGAATTTAGTGATTTAATGGAGTAACAGGTGTTCAGAAATAGTTGTAATTCTCAATTTCTGTGAACTATAGCATACATTGACATCCATCATGTTAATACCATGAACCGACTCGGAATCCATAGTGTACGTACCAATTATTTTTTCGGTACAATAATGTTGGTATCTGTTACTAACACAATAGCCATAGTGTTAGTATCCTTTACAGACTCGGTATATATATTATATAGAGTGAGTTAGCGTTGAAGTCGCATTGTCAAAGGCTTTATATGAAGTTAGTTTCATTATTGCAGGCTTACACATTAGTAAATGAGATTGTACTGGCCTATTATCACACATTACTCACCTAAATTTATAGTGGTTAAAGAGCGTAATACCGGCTCCTACTGATGAGTCGCCAATAAGCACGAAACGAATGTGCATGAGATTAGACTTTCCGTTCATGCTGCCTTTGGTTTATCCTTCTGGTCATAACTGAACTAATTTGTCACTAGGTGCGCAACACCTAATACATACTTGCATATATGTTTGTTCTCCGCCACAAGCAGTATCCAATTGTTTGTTATAATTTGACTATTTTTTGCGTACGCAAATTTAATTTTATTATTCTTCAGCAACATTCACGTGTTGAATAATATAGCGTTCGAATTATTAATGAAAATATCACGAAAACTCCGGAATATTTCTGATGTGAGGTGAATGGAATAATCAAAGTTGGTTATCCTGTGGAATACGATATATATGCAACTCCTTGGAGTAATGGATGCGTCGGTTTTCAGCAAAATTTTATGCTAACTATAAAGTTTGCTCTTCTTCACTCTATATTTTTTATTGCTATGATGCAGACGAAGACTGGACGTAGCGTAGCTATATGCTCAACTGTCGGTGTTATTCTATTTTGAGCTTTGGGTAAATAATTCGAGAAATGGCTGCTTGTTTGAATTTCGCATACCTGCCTTAAACGTCAAATTATGTACTTCGTTTTTTGTTCTTCTTTCTACAATAACTGTGCATGATTCGAGCTGAAAATATCATTAATTCGTTGTTGGTAAAGAATAAATTGCTAAATATAATGAAAGTCTTCATTTGATAATAAATAGTTTGATAACGACCTTTTAGAAAAAAGGCACTGACCAAAATCACAGGAGAAAAAATAATAAACCTAAACAAAGTTAAAATAATAAAATGAACATTGGTTGCGCGGGCGATAATGAAAATTATTTTTAACTAAGTTTGTGATCTTGATTTAAACACTGAACTCATTATGTACATAAATTTGTCAGAATAAACAAAGAAATATATTGTGTAGAAAATGCAGTTCATCCGGTAGACATATATTGTCCTTATTGTGAACTTATGGAGTACTGTCTAGAAGTTCCCGTGGAGAGGGCTCGGAAATGGGCACGTCTGCCTTCGGAATTTGTTGGTCTAACCACTGAGTCAACCTGCTGTTACATAATGTTCATCAGAGTATGATCATGTTTAAAACACGGTTAAGTAATTCTACTTTTTTCCTCTCGAGATTTAGTGTTGATGGATTTACTATTTGATTAGCTTAGATATAAATTTGTACTGTCTTTGGAACTTGTACATGCCCAGGATCGAGCACTGTACACTGCAAATTCTAGAGAGTACGTGATGAGTTTCTACTAAGGACCAAACTGGTCTACTGGATGAATTGCAGTTTCTACACTACAATACTTATTTTATACTAACAAAGATATGCACGTAATGGGTTAGGTGTTTAAAAACGTTTGCTTGATCACCGACATCAATGTAATATGACTTAAAGGCTCTTAAGCACTTTCTTATTCGACTTTGTTGAGTATAGGCAATACAATTTAACAATAATTGATTGCGCGGGTTGTGGTAAAAATTGCGAGCTTGAAGTAAACACCAATCCTATTGTATTTAACCAGTCGTCGAACAACCTAACAAAACTACCGCCAGCCACAACGCACTGACGCGTTTCGACCTTCCATGAACATGGTTAGCGTACGACGGCAAACTGACTATCGAGGATCAAACCGCATTGAATATATATGGAAATCAAATTAAGATATGCGACTCACCTCTAGTAGTCTTGCATACATTGAACTTGACTGGGAATGTCGGCTGCACAATTTCTATGCAGTCACGAACATTAACTGTTTGCAGCTTTCGTCACATAAACACATATAGGCAATACAATTTAACAATAATTGATTGCACGGGTGGTGGTAACAATTCTTCAAATCAAGTTTGCGAGCGTGCGGTAAACACTAATGCCATTGTTTTTAATCAGTCGTCGAAAAACATGGCAAAACTACCGCCAGCCGCAACGCATTGACGCGCTTCGACCTTCCATGATCATCATCAGAGTACGACGGCAATCTGACTATCATCAGTGCGTTGCGCCTGGCGGTTGTTTTCATTTCCCACCCCGCTGTATTATAAGTAATAAATGATTGCTAAATTATGGATATACTTTCTAATGTTAAACTTTATTCCTTATTTGTCAAAAGCTTTTTTTAATGCAATTTTGGCGCATTTTTCAATATTAAAAGTTCAGAATCATGTTTGTTCTTTAGAGACCATTTTATGATATCCTACTGATAATCCATTACATAAAGTAAATTGTTACGTAAAATTGGTCTGGACTTTAAATATAAACAGAAAAGTTAAAAGCTCTACTGCACAAATATAAATAACCCCAGTTTGTCAGTATTTCTTTAATACCGGCTGCGAAGATCACAGCGAAATTCAACAGAAATATCAAGAAATAAAATGGCTGCTGACTGTAAATTCTGTCATTTTTTACGTATGCTTGAATTGACCAATATAGTTTAATTTTTTTCTACTATAAATAAACAAGACAAAATAAATGGAACATAATAAATAATAAATAATATATAAATAAATAAAATTTATTTTTCAATCGAGTATAGCCTAAACCTTAGATAAATATTTAAAAAAAATTAAAGTGTCTCATGTATAATAAATAAAAATAAAATTACAAGTATTGTTCATATCTGCGGTGGGTATTGTTTCTTTGGTAAGAGACGCCTGCTGGTGTTATTATTTCTGTTTTTGCTCATAATATTTGGGACAATACTCTTGACTGCATAGAAATTGTGCAATAGACATTTAAAGTCTTGAACAATGTATGCGAGACTAAAATATGTTGGAGCCGCATGTGTAATTTTGCATTCCATATATATATATATATGTATTGGTGTTTGATACTCGCTAGTCAGTTTGCCATCGTACTCTGATGGAATTTTAAAACGCATCAGTGCGTGCGACTGGGGGTAATTTTTTTATGATATTTGACGTCTGGTTAAATCCAATTTGATTGGTGTTTACTTCAAGCTCGACAAATTGTTTTAAATAACTTAAAATCTTGTTTGGATATCACGTAATAAAACTCATTTACGAATTAATGTTTTTCTGTTAAATAATATCTAGTGACTCCTCTAAAGAATACAAATGTATACTGAAACGTAAGGCAATTCTTCTGTGCTCTCAATTTGTAGACACGTTAATTTTGGAATGTATTCTAATATTGAAAGTCGTTTACAGCTGTAAAGCTTGCACCGGAATCAATGTAAGGAAATCCCTGAAATGAATTGGTAGGGTATTTAAAATATTATGGCAAAAATCTTGTGAGCCAATATGTATATATATTGTATATTTCTAATTTTATATATATATAACCTAATATCTGGCAATCAGTAGTTACTGAAAGCTTATTTATACTAATTTAGAGCATATTTTATCAGCCAAAAAATATAATATGAAAAGATTTTGAGATCAGTAATTTTCACTTATTAACAAAGAAATTTAGTGGATAGTTGTTTTATTTAAGCAAAGATTTATTTGAAAGCAGGTTAAAAACGGACATTTCATTTAAGAAAGAGCTCAGCTAAACTACCGTATATTGGGATGGAATTATTGCACCTGAGTCCTTTTAAAGAAATTATTGCGAAGAAGTTGTAGAGCACTTAAATTAGTACTACAAAAGTCTTATGCGCCTAGTAACTGAAGGTCAGATGTTGAAGAAATTTAACGGGTTACTATAATTTATAAGTTAAATCGTTTTGTACAAAAGTTATTATGTGTGGTAACATGGAGCACACTATGCATGTACAAGTTATGTTGGAAAAGTTAATTCGAATAAAATAATGTATTAAACTTTTATTTGTAGGAAATATGTTTTTAAATAAATTTTAATAGGCATAACGACTAAAGAATTTAAAGTTATTAGAAACAGTGCTAATTCACAGCAAAATGGATTAAACCAGCGGTAAAACTTGAATACACCTCTAGTCCATTCACGCTACGTAGACAAAATTAAATAAAGAAAAATTAAATCAAGATTCATAAGCTGTAATGATGTAGTAAAACAAGTTTACAAATTGACGGCACATACATTTTTTATTTATTGAAAACTATATTATAATAAAAAATTAATGTTATTAATTTACGAGTATTAGAAATAAATATTAAAAAATATTTTTTGTATAATGAAGCAAAAATTTAATAAAAAACAAGCACATATAACAAAATTAGAAAACAGTCATTTTAAATACAACGGGATTGGTGTTTACTTCAAGCTCGCAGACTTTATTTAAAGAAATGTTACCACCACCCGCGCAAACAATTATTGTTAAATTGTATTGCCTATTTATATGTATTTGTGGCGAAAGCTGGAAAGAGTTAATGTTCGTGACTGCATAGAAATTGTGCAGCCGACATTTCCAGTCAAGTTCAATGTATGCAAGACTACTAGAGGTCAGAGCAGCTTATCTATATTTGATTTCCACATATATTCAATGCGGTTTGATCCTCGATAGTCAGTTTGCCGTCGTACTCTGATGATGATCATGGAAGGTCGAAACGAGTCAGTGCGTTGCGGCTGGTGGTAGTTTTGTTCTGTTTTTTCGACAACTGGTTAAATACAATGGGATTGGTGTTTACTTCAAGATCGCAAACTTGATTTAAATAATTGTTACCACCACCTGCACAATCACTTATTGTTAAATTGTATTGCCTATATATGTATATGTGGCGAAAGCTGCAGACAATGTTCATGACTGCATAGAAATTGTGCAGCCGACATTTCTAGTCAAGTTCAATGTACGCAAGTCTATTAGAGGTGAGAGTCGCTTATCTAAATTTGATTTCCATATATATTCAATGCGGTTTGATCCTCGATAGTCAGTTTACCGTCGTACTCTGATGATGATCATGGAAGGTCGAAATGCGTCAGTGCGTTGCGGCTGGCGGTAGTTTTGTTATGTTGTTCGGCGACTGGTTAAATACAATGGGATTGGTGTTTACTTTAAGCACGCAAACTTGATTTAAAGAATTTTACCACCACCCGTGCAATGAATTATTGTTAAATTGTATGGAAATCAGTGCGTTTGTTTCATCAATATCTCAACACGGCTACGTATATGGTTCATTGCATAATTAATTTATAAACGTAAAAATGGTTGGAGATGAATAATTGCTTGAACTATGCAGCAGCAAATAAGTAAACTTTAAATGTCAATGCTTGGGTTCATACAAATATATTAACAATTAATTAAATCCATTTTGCGCACTTGATATTAAACCGAGCCCTATTGTATTTAACCAAACGCAAAGACTACCGCCAGTCACACATACTGACGCGTTTTGACCGCAAATTCATTCGCGAGGAACGAACCGCAATGCATGTATAAATGATGGAAAATCGGATATGTGGCTGAAGCCTCTAGTAGTATTGAATACAGTGCACATAACTGAAAATTTTAGCTCTAAAGTTTCAATTCAGTCGCGAAAATTAATTTTTTGCAGCTTTATCGTCATGAAATGGCAGGATAATTTAAAGAAGTATGTTATTTCCAACGTCTGAAGATAGCCAGTTCAAAAGATATCCAATAAAAAATATCTCATTAGAATAGTGGAGAAGGTGGACAGAATGGCGTACTATGAGTTTTCTTAGTTGCATTTAAAAAACAGACGGAATTTATTACTTTTTTGCGATGTTATATAATTTATAGATGGAAAAATATTTAATTATGATATATTAAAAAAACACGAAGCCTTTAGTGCAAGACTGTTGGATACGCAAAATGATTACTGTAGAATGTTATTTGCCAAAACACTATTTTGTTTAATTCATTTGAATCATTCCATTTGAAAGAGTACATGAATAAAGTTCGCGTTATTTTTTATGTCTTTTTGCAAAAATTGCGCCAGTTGGCTTACAACACCAGAATTAGAAAACGAATGTTTACTGTCACTATTTCACAATTGATATTGAATCACAGAAGAAACATAATTATGAACATCTTTTTACGAGTTGGCCTTAAATCGGTGAATTATATTCGGGTTTACAATTTATAATTCCACACCAGAAACAGAACATGCACATCGGTATGAATGGTGATATGATGAAAGAAATTGAGATTAAGGAAGAGATTAAAGTAATTTTGTGCAAGATCCAAACAATAGAAAATGGAAAATCGTCAAAATGAATAATCTACTTTACCTGCTCTGCGTTTTGACTAACGCAGATTCTATTGTTCCAGTAGGTTTCTTTCTTTAAAATATTTCGGCTACATTTATCGGTAGTCTTTTTCTGTTGGTCCATCCTCACAAGTTTAACAAATGAAACTAATTAACTAGTAAGTATGTACTAACTGAAGAAGGCTACCGATAAATGTAGCCAAAATATGTTAACGAAAGAAATCTACTGGAGCAATAAAAGCTGCGTTAGTCAAAACGCAGATCAGTTATGTTCAATTAATCCCATTTCGCAAAAACAATTTTCATTCAAGAATAATCTATTTTCCGTTTGTCCGGATTGGATTATCAATTAATAAGGAGGCAATTGGTAAAGTCGACAAAACCTATCTAATTATTCAATTAATTTTCCCATGACAAAATATTTAGTGAAATACATCTGCCATATACACAGAACAATTTATTTTCAACTGCTCATACAATATGCATATATATTATTAGGAATAATGAGCACATTAATAATGACCATTTATTCCAAGACTACTAAGCATCACTTTACAATATTTCATTTATATACATCCTGGGTTTCCATTTGATTATGTTGGTGGCAACTAGTCCCACTCGGTTTTACTTATATTTTCTGTTTTGGCTGATTAATAAATATGTATTCGTAAATGTATATGTGTGTGTCTGCTCGCATGTAGGGTCTTTCGCGTTGTATTGCAACGTGATGACTGAGATCTGATCATTCTTCTATTGATGGTTTGGAATTTAACCAACTGTTCGCGCTGTTGACTTTTACATGTACGTATTTTTTTCCTCCGAATGTTACCTTTCAATTCGCTTTTTTCCTCAATTTTGTTCTATCTTTTTTGTAACAGTGCAGCGAGTGCTGATTGCAGTTTTAAATGCTAATATTGTTTTGAAACTTCTGTCGCTGTTGAAAATGTCTGTGATGCCAAAAGTGCAGTTGATATTTCTTCTTCAATTTGTTTCCCATATGATCTAACTTAAAATAATTCCGCTCTAGTGGGTGTTTGGCCTTGCCTGGATGCTAGTAAATTGTTCCTGGGGTTTTTGATTGAAATATAAATTAATCTAATCGAGGTTGCGATCTTGATATAAGCAGCTGAACCATTAATTAGTTACATATGCCAGTATATACTTTATTATTTTTAAAATAATTGAATAGAAACAGAAAAGTAATATTTATTGATGCAGACAAAATATCGAAATATCCGATTGATAATAGTAATTGTTATCACCGCTCGCGCTACCAATGTTCCTTTAATTGATTAAAATATAATGTTGATAATAACTTTTGAATGTTTGGGCCGGACGCTTGTTATATATATATATATATATATATATATATATAACATATATGTAACATAACATATATGTATATATATATATATATATATATATTTATATATGTATATGAATCGTAAATATGTTCGTAAATAAAATTAAACAGCAAATTGAAAAAAGATGGAACAGTGTGAAATAGGAGAACATCCTGTAATTTACATGCGTCAACTCAAACTCGAATTCAAAGCGCGATAACAATTTTTCTGCTAGCATAATTTAAGCTGAAAATTTTTAAACAACAGCGCTTCAAAATTTGGTTTGGCATTTAGTAAGTATCTTATGCACGATAACGAATAAACGGGAAATTGAAATTTTAATTTTATGCCACGCATTTACAGACAAAAAGCATATTATGCAATTAAAACAATATCGAAATGAAATTTTGCTACGCATGTCTTCCACATATTTCCTGTGAGATTCAACAGCAGAAATGAATGAACATTTCATGAAGGTTTCTGGCTGAAAATCTGCGGCCTGATTTATACGAGCAGTAAAAGCTTCTTCGCATGTGATGACTAAACGCAAGTTTAATATTTTATATCTTCTTCCGGTTTTTCTTTTTTAGCTGTTTTCCTTTTTGAATAAGCTTACGTTTGATCTGTATCTGTCATAAAATCGAATTTGCATAGCATTTAAAAAAAAATTCTTACACATGTTTGACAAATATTGCACTACATTAGTCTGCAAACTTTGATCCGATTTAGATGAGAGAACTATTGCCTCATTTATGTAGGCAATAAAATCCTATTTGCATTCTGAGTCTGAATTCTACTTGACGCATAATAATGCAAATTCGTCACTTCCTTCGAATTTACTGTCAGGTTTGATATATTTCGTTTTAGGTATTGGAGTAGAAAAAGAGAAAATAATTGCTATTTTAACTGATAAATTATCGCAGTTAAAACGCTTACTGAAAAAAAGAGCAGAAATTAATGGGAAATCCAACAAGCAAGGCTAATTATCTAATTGCAGCGCGATTCAGGAAAATGGTGAAATGTTATTTATTAGCTAAGCCTGAATAAAACATGATGCATGTACATGAATTTACGTTCCAATTAGGTGTGAAAAATTATTACTTTTTTAATTAAAAAATACTAAATATCTCAATGGCATAGTGTAATAATTGTTTCCAGCACGCACAATAACCAAAAATTACCATTCAGTTATGTATTTCATGAGGTAGTTGATGTAGGCTGGCAGGATATGATACACTGCGGATAATGAAATTTCAGGCAAGAATCACAAGCATATTTAACCTGATGCATGCTTAAAAATTTTTACTTTTTCACGCATGCTCACAAAATATTGCCTAAAAGAAATTCATTGAACGCAGAAATGTGTTTTTGGTTGCAGAACAATTTAGCCAAGCAGTAAAGGCATATTTAGATATTGTTCGTGGCGGTGAACTAATCTGTTTTCACTCGTGATTCATGTTTAACGCACCTAGTGACAAATTAGTTCAAATATGACCAGAAGGATAAAACGATCAATATAAGTTATCGAATTTCGCGGTATTGAATGATGTCATGATTTCCTCGATCCAGGCCAAAGTTTATGGATTTGCTGAAGTAATAGGCGTTCAGAAAAAGTTGTAATTCTCAATTTTGGTGAACTTTAGCATACATTGAAATCCATTGTATTGGTACCACGTACCGACTCGGCAACCATGGAGTTGAAACCATGTACCTATTCGGCAACCATAATGTTTGTATCAAAGATTGTACGTTCCGTTCATGCTGTGTTTGCTTTATCCTTCCGGTCATATTTGAACTAATTTGACATTTCCTTATTTAAAACACTTCCATTTTCAGCATTCTGTTAGATTTATTTGCCATAAGTGTGAATTTTATTCTTTTTTAAATAATTGAATAGAAACAGAAAAAGTAAGATTTATTGATGCAGACAAAATATCGCAACATCCGAGAATACTAAATATACCTTCCTGAATAAAGGTATATAAATAAGTTACCAACCAAGAATGTACCGTAGTTCATGAACCAGTGGCTCAATTTAAGAAGGCATTAAAAGCATACTGGCGTGCTAGATATTATTTAACTTGATACATGTTCATGTTTTGATGTTGTCTATTACAAGATTTTATCGTTTCAATTTTCTATCATAATAGTTTCTATAGAACATTACAGATTTTATTTAACCAGTCGTCGAACAAAATAACAAAACTACCGCCAGTCGCAACGCACTGATCCGTTTCGACCTTCCATGATCATCATCCAATTCGACAGCAATTTGACTAGCGAGGATCAAACCGTATTGCATATTTATGGAAAGTAAAATTAAATATGCGGCTTATACCTCTAGTAGTCTTTCATACATTGCACATGACTATAAATGTCGGCTGCACAATTTCTATGCAGTCACGAAAATTAGCTGTTTGTAGATTTCGCCACACACACATATATATATAGACAATACAAATAAACAATAATTGATCGCGCGGGTGGTGGTAACAATTCTTTAAATCAAGTTTGCGAGCTTCAAGTAACCACAAATCCCATTGTATTTAACCAGTTGTTGAACAACATAACAAAACTACCGGCAGTCGCAACGCATTGACGCGTTTCGAACTTCCATGATCATCATCAGAGTATGACAGCAAACTGACTAGCGAGAATCAAACGCTTGTCGCATATATATAGAAAGCAAAATTAGCTCGCAAACTTGATTTAAAGTATTGTTACCACCACCCGCGCAATCAATTATTGTTTAATTGTATTGTTTATATATATGTGTGTGGCGAAAGCTACATACAGTTAATGTTCGTGACTGCATGGAAATTGTGCAGCCGGCATTTCCAGTCACGTACAATGTATGCAAGACTACTAGAGGTGAGAGCCGCATGTCTAATTTTGCTTTTCTTATATATGCAATGCGGTTTGATCCTCCTTTATCACTGGTTTTGTTATGTTGTTCGACGACTGGTTAAGTGCAATGGGATTTGTGTTTACTTCAAGCTCGCAAACATGATTTAATAATTGTTACCACCACCCGCGCAATCAATTATTGTTTAATTGCATAATTTAATTTGTAGATAGCTGAAAGGAATATAATAGAGTTAAATTTTTCTTCCTGTAAACATACAGACAACTTATTACCTTTAAGACACTTATTGAATGAAAGATCTAGAACTGGTTTGGAATCTACGATGCACTGCGCGTTATCATATTGCAGCCCATTTTATTCGAATGGCAGACACATTTTCGGGCACAGAACCTAGATTCAATCTAATGCAGGCAACTGGTCTGACGTTAATGGATTTTTAATTATCTGCATTTTGGAAAGTTACCTTTGAGTTGATATATCTAAAATAACCTTTTCTTAACTTGTAGATAACTCACTGAAGTACAGGAAAATAATATTTCTCGCAACAGACAGAATAGCGAAATAGCGCGACAAATAACACTTTCATCGAATGCACAATTACCAAATATTACATTTGAAATACCTTATTAGGGAAAGAGATTTTAATCATCTGAATTTATTTTCAGCTCGATGTAGGCGGCATGCGGCAAAAACCTATTTACGCTGCAATTCATACCAATTTTTTGATAGCTACTTAGCTTACGTGGTCTACTCATGTCAATTTCTTGCATAAATGCTTTTCTGAATTATTATTTGTTTCCCTTTTAGATATTTGAAGGGTTAACAATAGAGAGCGAAACTTGTTTTGTCTGAATAAATGTCACAATTGAAAAGCATGTTACTTCTTCTCGGAAAGCAACCTCACCAGGCATTACCTTTGTGATACTCATTGAATGAAATAATTTCAATTGCTCGCAAACAATAATACTCTGCACATTATCGGATTACAGAAAATACATATTTGGTCGCTGGGCCTAGTCGCAGTATACTGCTTGTTGATAATTTGACTTTGATTTTGTTTAAACCTCTGCGTTTTTAAAATGAATTTCGAGTTAGTTTTTCTAAAATAATACATTTATTCATTATTGTGCATACTCGAGAGTAATACAGTAACGTAATTTTTATTCAATTTGACGAAATATCACAAATTACACAATGTAATACTGATTTCCCGCAAGCACACATTTAACAGGTATTGCTTTTGTGAATTTAATTAAATGATAGAATAGAAATTAGTTGACAGTTTTTAACGCACGGTGGATGATTAAAGGGCCTCCGAACATGCGTAAACAAAGGTAACAGATTTTGGTGCTGCCCTTAAGTTGAACCGCATGTAAATAAATGTTTTGACAATTAAAATATACTGTGCGTTACGTTTTACTAAAATATTCGAATTCATTTATTTATATATAATTGTAAATAAACCTGGATAGTTTAATTTATTTGTCTGACATACTGCGCTTAATTTCTTTGCAATTTGAAAGTTAATATGTATTATTGCCATGTGCAGAATAATCAATTACTAAAAGTATCGATGAGTTAAACTCCGTTTTGTCCTGCCGCAGCTATTACTTAACATTATACAACAGCGTATTGCGACAGGGTGTGCACCAGGGTGGCTCAGTGATTAGAAAACCAGATAACGAAGCAGACGTGCCCAGATTGGAGGTCGGTACGCGAAAAATATTGGCCAGTACGTGATGAGTTCTCAATAAGAATGAAACTGGCCTACTAGAAGTAATGCCTTGTCTACGCTATAAAATTCTTAGTTTATACTGACAAATGTATGTACTTAATGTGTCAGGTTTTCTTTTATCAAAATCGCAAACTTAATTTTTGTAAATTTTATCACCGCTCGCGCAACCCATATTCGTTTAACATCTTGTGACGTCGGAATGTTTGATCTAGGCATTGTCTTAAACTGGTTCAAATTCATCTATATTATGCTTTCAGGAATATGATTAAAACTAGCAAAACACACTGCAGATTTACGCACAAAAGTTGGCATAAATCAGTCGACAAATTTTTGCATGCTTCGGAACGACTTCAGTCTTCTGCTAGAGTTGTTTCTCCCTTCGCATCATCATAAATAGTAAAAAGCTGTGATTTGTGACTTGGCAATGAAATATTATTCGGTAAGCCCACTTCTGGCAAGATAAAATCTTTAACTAATTACTCGAGATTACACTCCGTTTTTTTTATATTACACTGCACAACCTTTGTTATGGTGCTAGACAAGAAATAATAAACAATTGAAATGATAAGAGAAATTGCATAAACAGGGATAAGTAAAATTGGCTTAAATAGTAACCATCAAAATATTTAACGATAAGGTTAATAGCAGCTGTGAAAAAGAAGCGCTTTCATCTACTTTGTACTAGTTCGTTCTGTTGAAAAGATTGATTTCAATTGAATGGGTAAGAATCGACTAGATTAAGGCTTGTGAAGAGTCTTGTTGAAAATTCAGGATTTGCTGCCATCGGTTGCACGAATTTAATTACCTGAAGTGTGTGCCATTATTTATATATACTTTATTCATGGGCAATCTTTCCAATCCCCACCAATCCATTTATAGTAATAATGGTAAAAATATATATGCTGAAATAAGTATTATACAAATCTGCTATTTCACGATGGATAGATTTTCGTCTTTATCGTCGTGTCTCCATGGACTAGGTTTATGCGAATTATTAGCCTGTTGCCAAAATAGCATAATTTTGCGTCCCATTACGCGTAAAATTTATGGACACACTCCTAGAACTATCATTTGGCGCAAACTCGGTTATTTCTCAGCTGTTCATTTTAAAACGATTGAAGTAGTCCCTTGCTTCGTTCACTTAGCTTGCTACTTTCATCAGCACAAAATAGAGTCTCGTGCACAGTAAACGTCCAGTCTAAAATTAATTTTAATCTGACAACTCTGTTAAAACTTCGTCTACGCTTCTAACAGCAGATGGAGTGGCAAAGGAATAAATTCACCATTAGCACTAAAAGTGATCTGCAGTATCATCATAATCAACGCGCGTTATATAACTTGTTTCACATTTACCTAAGGTAAATCAAAATGCTTATGCGCACTGAGACTTTAAGAGACAAAAGGACTAAGCCAATATTCCTTCGTAGGACAATTTTATTCCAAATTGGACGAAATTAAAAAAAAATTCTTTTGAGTCATGGAAATTCTTTATTTCATGATCAATAATATATTTTTCACGTGCTTAAGTTACTATCTGATGCACCTACCACAACATTCCGTAGCCCACCACGTACAAAAGGACAAATATTCAAGTTATGCAAAAAACATTAATAAGCATAAATTTTGTTACCTGTTTGGAATAAAATTTTGATTTTCCTCGCAGACATTTGTTCTGCTTTGTATTTACGAGCACTTCAACATCGATACGTTTGTGATAAATTTAAATGGCTAAAAACAGAAATGCGTTTTCGGAGTGCCAGTTTCATATTTTCCAATGCCTCGTTTTGCGTACACGGGTAGCAGCTTTGCAAGGGCAATTTCACAAAGATCCAATTGATCACAATTTGCAATTTTGTTTTGTCTTTGATCGGGCTGAATTTGTATTTGTTCCATTGGAGATGCAGTTCTTTCACATCTTTGTCTACTGGCGACGTTTCGGAAGGTGAATCCCCTTTCCATCTTCAGGCCAATTTGTCTACTTATATCCACAGCACAATACTAACAATAGCAGATTTAAGCAAATGTGGTAACCTCGTTCCAAAACCGTTCTATTTTTATTTTAGTTTTTCAAATTTTTTTGACTCAACACTGATTTTAATCATAGAATTTGTCTCAGTAACTAAACTCAATATATAACTATTTGCAATAAGCAGACCAATCCTTACCTCAGCTATCTCAAATTCCCGGTATACATAATCTCATCTCGTGTGCGGAATGCTGTAGGGGAGAGAGAATGTATCGAACCTTTCTTGTTGTTTATATAACTGTACTGCTACTATGTCACGGTAATCAAAATTCAAAACTGATAAAACCAAACCTTGACTGTCAAATACTCTATTTTATTTAATGTATACAATGGCACTCCGAAAACACATTTCTAAAAACAGAAATTTAATTCTTCCAAACCAGTTTATTTTATCCATTTAAACAAAAGGTTACATTTGGAATGATTCTATCCATTTGGTCAAATTTTAAGGCATAATACGGCCAGTGTATTGAGTAAATTTTCGCTTTAATTTTCGTAGCTTTTTAAACCAAATTATACAGACACATGTTACGCATGCGCATCTGAGACAATAGTTGCACTCGACCTTTGATCCTGGTTATAGTATCCAAAATAACGATCACAGTTCTCACAAACATGAGCTGGATACTTTTTAATTGTAGCAGAGTATAGCATTATTTGCTCGTTTAAATTATAGCATTGAAATCTGCACTCCTGTTTTGTAGAAACTATTACAATAAGCTAATGCGAGCCCCATAGACGCCAAGTCTGAATCTGTCATAATGAGCTTATACGAGATTGCTAGATAAGTTTTCTCTTCCATATCTAATAAGTTCATGCTTATGAATCCCTGTACCATGCTATCAGTATCTTAAAATTTAAGATTAGCCTCCATGTTAATCCACAACTATATATATATATATATATATATATATATATATATATATATATATATATATATATATATATATATATAATAAACACGAAATATTTGAAGGACTGCATTTCTAACGCAACACGGCACACATGAAGTTTAACTTAAAATAGATTCAACACAATAAACAGAATATTAGATGACATACATATGTCCGTATACGAACTAAAAGTTGTATAATGTAGGAAAGGCAATTCATCAACGAGATCAGTTTCTTCCTTATTGGGAACTCATCAAGTACTGGCAAATTCTGGCCAGTACTTGATGAGTTCTCACTATGAACGTAAACGGTTTCCTGGATGACTTGCCTTTCCTGCACTATAAAATTTTTAGTTTATACTGACAAATGTAAATAATGAATGGGCCAGGTGCTCATATCAAGATTGCAACCTTGATTACAGTAATTATTAACACCGCCTGCGCAACCAATGTTTGTTTATTAAATTACCTGTTCCTGAATGATCCCCATATGCACAAATCAAAACGGAAACGCGTTTTAACTGTATTATTTTGTGAGGATCCAAAATTAAAAAAAAGTGAATCGAGCTAGCTGCTGCATGTCAACAGAGAAGGTCACACGTGCCAATCAATACTTAATCCTATTGTATCTTCATTTGTCTTATATATTAACGTGCACGGATGACGAGAGCTTAACTAAGAGTCCATTTATTGAAAGATCTAACTGTGGCAAATTACATAATAGTTTATAATCAAAATCAACGAGGTTATTTGTCCGATATACGTTAACTACATCTACTACGCGAGACCAACTTAAATTTAATAGCTAAATATATATTATATCAACTGTCTAACTTGGATCTACCAGATTTTCATAATCACAAATAATCAGTATAACAGTCTCGTATGCATAAAAAGTATAAATAAAAGCGTTCTAAATGCGTTTTTTTCTATCACATATCAACATCAATTCAAATCCTAACTTTAATTAAAACTATTCGGAACCAAGGTGTTATTCACAGTTGACTTTTCTTAGGTTTGCACAAATTTGACTTTCAAATGGTGACTCATCTAGATATCTGTCACCAACTAATGACCGGAGGAAGCGTTTCTCAGTAATGCGCGCGCGTTATTTTAAAAGGTTTGGGAAATTATGTTTCGTAAATTTATTATGAAATTCGACCTTGCAAATTAAAAATGATCAAAACAAAGTGTTAACTTTGTAACTCGTCAATGCTCTAGTTAGTAACAATAAAATTTTGCAATTGACGAGAAATTGCTGACTTTCAAATCAATAACTAATAAAGCCTTGATTCACTGATACAGGCTTTTCTTAAAATCAAGGGTTTTTAACGTAGTCAATTTTCAGAGACAACGCAAAAAAACTGAACACAATAATTAACTATTTGCCGTTCTTGTAAGTTCCGGTAGTTTTGCTGTTTTTCGACGACTGGTTAAATAAAATGGAATTGGTGTTTACTCCATTCTTGAAAAATTGATTTAACGATTATATTAAACAAGTCGTCTAACAACATGGCAAAACTACCGTCAGTCACACATAATGACGCCTTTCAATAAAATGGGACTGGTGCTTAATTCGAGCTCGCAAACTTGATTTAAATAATTTTTGCCACTACCTGCACAATCAATGATTGTTTAATTTTATTACCTTTATATTTAATTACTTTTAAAAGAACAAGGTATTTAACATTGAAATTTTTATTAAACTATGGACGGATACCTACATAATGCAAGATCAATGGAGCAAAATCAGCGCTTAAATAGAAGACATTAAGATATAAGAATCATGCTTTCGTTTATTTGGCTGTTATTTAAAACTTCTCAAGTATCGAGGAAGAGGCAAAAGAATGGCAGTTCCGTACTGTTTGAAGGCAAGCACATTATCAATTTACGGAAAGCAATCCGACACTAAGCTTCTTCTGTGTCATAATACAGTGTGCCATCTTGCTTTGTTAAGATCTTCCGTCGACGGCCTCACGCGACTGGCTTGGAGATTAAATTAAATTGTTCTTTAATACCACAAACTTAATTTATATAATCGACTATGAGGTGCATGCATTGTTATAACATAACTCACAAATTCTGATTTAGACGGTAAATAAACGGACAATAAATCTATTTCGTTATTTTAAAAACAAACAGTTTTTATTTAAAATATCTCATTTTTCTGAGTTCGCAACTTTTCCAGTTACTGCAGTTACTTTTTTGCTGACTTCGCCTAATTATAGTTGTCCCTGTCAATATAACTTTAACGTGATTTATAATACACGTCTGTAGTTGCGCAATATATCAATGAAACCTCGCACGTTTGTTCTCCAGACGTGCCTTTTAAAATAATTACTAATTTTAATAATTGAAATGAGCTAGCCATATATGAATATCAGTGCCTAATAAAACTGCTACCTGGTTTATGTAAGAAGAAATAGCCCATTCGCATATTGAGCTTGCACTGGAGGTGAGAAAATGAATTTATTTTTTATCCCTTATTTCACGCTCTCTACACGTTTAAATTTTCTATTTTTCTTGTCTTTCGTTATACATTTATATTTTTATATTTGTATATATATGTACTTATATATATATATATATATATATATATATATATATATATATATATATATATATATATATATATATATATATATATATATATTAAGTTGTCGATTGAGGAGAAAATGTGAAAAAAATCAATTACTTGTATCTCATAAAATTTCTTTTTATTGTTGTCCATGGAAAGAGTATAATGCATTTTACTAAAGATCGCATTCCAGAAGAATAATTTATTGATTCATAGTATGATTAGATTTTTTAAACGTGATTGCATGTTCACATAACGTTTTCGTGAGAAGTGACAAATTCGCAAAGGAATACCGCAAATTTGATTATATGCAGTATCATTGGTTTGGGCAAAATTGATGACAGTTTTTAGTTTTTATTTACCAGAAGTTTGTTTAAATAAACTAAATCATGAGAAAATCGCGGCCACCACGCATAAACTTGAAATTAAAAAAAAATATTTTCCACCGCCTCGTATTCAAGCTCAGTGGAACTGTTGTCTATTCCGCTTCGACTCAAAAAGCAACATGAAATTTAAACATTAAAATAAGTAAACAATTAATTTCGGCAGAAATTTTAAGCAATAGATATGAGTGGGTGTAGAGAAAATTGTAGTTTGATGCGGAAAACATAGATTAATTTCGTCATCAAATTTATACGGATGTTTTATTTTAAAAAGCACATTTACAAGCATAACTATAAGATAAAATTTCTCACTATTTCACAACAGAAATTTAAACTTACGTTTTCTGAAATCGAACTTGTCCAGAACACATTGTTTTATTAATAGTTTATGTTATGGTTCAAAAGCATATATATATATATATATATATATATATATATATATATACCTAAAAAGCATATATGTAGCTGGTATTCCATCAGTGCATACATTAAGCCTTGTAGTTCCTGGTCTCACTTTTGACTTCGGGATTATATGCGCATGTCTTATAATGTTTGTATCACTGCATTTCAAGACATCTTTCATCCCAATAAATAGAATATTTTCAGCCTTGTGTAATTTAATCAATGCGTTTATGCCAATATATTGCAATTTCAATTATATTAAAATTATATCATTTTTAATATTGTGTTAACTTTAAATCAGTTGGTAAATTTTTCTCTTTCAGCGCTGAAGATTAATAGTTTTAAATGGGTTTGAGATAATTCTGCAAAAATTTGCATGCCAATTTGTCAAGATTATACCAGTAATGTTTGTTTATAGAGTATAATTCTGCAAACCCTAAATGTAAAGCTAAAGAAAGGAAATGAAGAGAATTTTATAAAAAAATCACCTGGCAAAGAGAAAAACGGTTTTATAATAGCCTAAGGCATTGTTTATAGAAAAACAACAAATAGCAGCCAACTTTACAGATATTATTTTTATCAAAAGGAAAAAAAATTATATTTATGCATAACGAAAGCTGTTATGTACAACTTTCTTAATCATCAGATAAATAAACGAAAGATGTTTGTACGATAAACGAATATGATTTTGCGCTCCCCGATTCACGTTCGATGTCGTCATAGGTATGTTTTTATTTCAACTTAAGCCCCATTGCTTTTCTTACTTTAATATGCAGTGTTTCAGACATTGCAATCGAGTTGATTTCTAGTGATTACATTTGGCCCTTTTGTAACTATTAAGCTAATGTTTGCTTTATAATAAATTTCTGCTTCAACATGTGAATTTTTCAAATTAAATTTGTAGTACAACATTGGGGATAATTTTTATAGTAAAAAAGCGAAAATATATCCTATAATTGTGTTGGGAATCAGTGCTTATTTCTTACATATCGGTCAGCAGTTCATGTAGTGATCCTGGAAATGTCATATAATCAGATTCGAACATTGCATTTTGATGTATTGCTCAGTTTGTATGTTAGGAACGATTTATGCTTTAATTAGGAACGATCTAAGAATCTCAGGTCTATCACAAAATGGTACAATCTGAGACCATGTCATCACGGTCCAACAAGATACGTTTAGAATAATAACCGTTGTTAAAAAACTCTCACCATTAAAATGAGCACAAATGACCTAAAACATTAGAAAATATTGGCCAATTATGAAAATATATTATTAGATTAAAAATTAAATCGTGCTTCTTATAAGTCAACTTAAATAGGGAAATTAATTTTAGTTAAAAATTAGCTGTGTGAATGGTTTTCAATAAATTCACTTAATATTTTAAAAGATAATTACTTAAAATGGTTCTTTAAAAATATTTTGTTTAGAATATTTATAGTTCCAGAATGTAGTAGAAATTAATTCGAATTTTGTTTGCTTACATTACCTGTCAAACCGGAAATCATCATTAGAAGTGGGCTTAATTCAATCAAATTTATGAAGCAATGGAAAAATTTACGTTAATACATATATATTATTAAACGTCGTGTTTTAGTTTAAGCATGTAGGTAAGTGTTATATGCTTGAGATTGTTATGTGACGTATTCATTTTAAAAATGTTGATAATTTGCTTAAATTAAGTGTTAGCGCAATAATTTGTTATAATAAATAGACTGCGCATCAGGTATTTCGTATTGAAAACAAAAAAAAACAAAATTATTCTTGTAATGTATGCTTCTTATTATAAAGTTTTTCAAGATGAAAACCAAGGTTATTTTTTCTTTTGTTTTCAAGTGGTTCGTTCTACACTTACACCTGAAGCAGTTACGTAAGTTAAATTGAGATTTAACTTTACATAGAAACTGATATTTCGGAATGGATAAGATTTAGAAAATACGTGCTTCAGTAAATGTGCAAAATAAATTTAATATGAATTAATCAATTTTGGAATTAAATTCTTCACTTTGCATGGCTTGTGTTTTTTTTATCATTTTTGATATAAATAAATAGAAAAACCGCTTATTGAAGGAACAAAAACTTTCATTAGATGAAAGAGAGCAATTGCTTTCACCACGGTTAAAACAACGTTTGATAGAATAGCCAAAGGGATGTAATTATAAAAAGTTATAAACGCCATTAATTAATTAAAAGTAAGTTTAATGTTGAGAATCAGGTGAAACCAATGAATAAAATACATATCAACACAAGAATTCCTCTTTGATACCCGTTTAGAGGTTTCGGTAGAATGATAATGTAAAGAAAATTTCATTTTGAATTGCATTTATTTTCAAATTTACGTGTAGTAAAAATCCACTGGAAGTAAGAGAACGCAATTGTGCAAAAGAATCTACCACCAGATACCAGAAAAACAATACACATTAGCCTACCACTGTCATTTAATTAAATATGTCTAAAAACAGTGATTGGTACAAGCAGTCGGCTAAAATAAGTGAAAGTTCGTTTAACTACATGTAGTGTTCGTTTAACTAGGAATCATAAAATAGGAAATATAATTCAGTATCTAGCAAATTCCGGCCACTTAAATTGTTAAAAATCAAATGTTGAGATATATGAAATTAAACTTCGAGTATAAGTAGCTGGGTACCTGGCATCATTAATAACGCAAATAAAGACCCTAACTTTAATCTGAAAATCCTGTATTGTTAATTTTAATCAAGGTTACGGTTTTGATATACAGACACGATCCATGATAAATTAAGCATTGTATAGTATAGAAAAGGCAATTCATCCAGTAGACCGGTTTCGTCCTTATTGGGAACTCATCACGTACTGTCCAAGATTTGCCACTAACAGGGCTCGTACTAGGACACGTCTGCTTTAGAATCTGTTGGTCTTACCACAGAGCCACTGTGCTGCATACCATACCCAATTTACAATTATATACTAACTAACGATGCTTGGCTAGCCGTTCTATTAGGTGGAGCCTATATGATATACCTTTAGATCTAAAGTTCCAAATAACTATTCAAAATCTGTCGTTATAGTACAGACATCAGGCTACATTGGGAGCTGATGTTGAATTGAACATTTATATCCAACGAACATTTATTGCACTGGCGGTGATAACAGTTACATTTAATCAAGGTTGTGACCTTGGTATAAACACATGACCCATTATGTACATATAATTTTCAGCATAAACTAAGCATTGTATTGTATTGAAATGGCAACTCATCAAATAGGCCGGTTTCGTCCTTATTTGGAACTCATCATGTACTGTCCAGGGAAGCAGATTCCGAAGCCGACATGCCCAAGTTCGAGCCCTGATCGCAGTAAATTCTGGACAATACGTGATGAGTTCCCAATTAGGATAAAATTAGTCTTCTGGGCGATTTGCCGTTTCAACTCTGTACAGTTTATACTGTCAAATGTACTTACATAATGGGTCAGGTGTTTATATCGAGATTGCAACCCTGATTAAAGTTATTTCATCTAATCCGCTTTTTAGTATGAAATGTAACCTTAAAGCTCTCGAGTTACTAGCGATTTTTGTTATAAAAATATAAACTTGGCAAGGCTAGTGAAAAATATTTCATTAACAGAATTGACTAAAAATTTTTTATACATATTTTATTCCAACTTTCATATCTGCTTCATTTAAATGTAAATGGTATATCTCTTATACATCAGTTAAATCATAATATAATGAATAAGTAGGGTCATAATTTGGAGAAACATAAGTTTTTGCTGATTCGGAAGAAAAATAAAATATAATCCATAATAATTAAATTTTGCATGCTGATAATTATGAATTTACAAAGGATTTTGCAGTTAGTACATGCAATAAGGAGATAACCAGTCTGTCGAAGACATGAAAAAATCAGGCAAATTTGTCATCTATAGGCCGACCTTAGATCAGATTATTTCTATTGGATTTAATAGGCTAGCAAACCTGTGAATAATTTTTTTTGAAAATTAGCTAGATCTGAATTATCGTGGTTTGAATACAGCCTTTCGAATTATGATATAACCAAGTTATTAGATATTTACTGGGGCCGTTAAAAAACCGTGTTTCCTATCAGACAAATGTAAGATTCAATTAGAATTAGATATAAAAACAGATATGTTTACTCGTGAATGCACCAAAACTGAAGTAAAATATCTGAGAATAGATTCAATATCTAACAATAAGGATATATATACACATACACACACATATATATATATATATATATATATATATATATATATATATAAGGATACGATATTGTGTGTAGTACACTAAAACAAATAAAGCCCCCTCAGATAAGTCATAAGGAGAAGTGAAATTAATAATCAATATTAATGCAGATAATGGTGAATTGGATCTAGCACACTGTAACATTCTGGTGTAAAGTTAAACAGTTGCGCCATATTGTTTAAATTTATAAAGGTATATAAACCATAATTATTACGAGTTCAACCCTCTATAACGTAAGTTTCCATGTTTTACAATAGCAGCAATATTTTACTTCTTGGAGGAAAAGTTGATAAATTCTTACTTTTTGGTTAAGATTGTTGATAAATAGAAATTAGATGAAAATTATAGGTTGGCGAACTCAAATTTGGTAATAATATACACAAATATATACATACTAAAAAGCACTAGAATATTTCGAATGTTTCCTGGTTAATTACTTGTTAATATTAGAAGGAATTAAACTGATGATGCGACATATTATTTAGACAATCTCATGCATGCCCTTTTCCCTTTATATAAGGTATATATATTTTAGGTGTTTCAATAGAACAATCATTGGCTGTTGTAATAACAAATATCTTCATGCATTAAATGGCGAAAAACCCCTTAGATATGACATCCCTATATACTAAACTGTATGCGCGATTGTTGAGTGATACATTATATATTTTGAACCATGGAAACAAAAATCTGATAAATTACTTAAACGTGACCGTTCAAGGAAATTACTTGAAATTTAAGTTTAAAAAGTAATCTTGTATTTTACTAACATTTATAAATGACAAATTACCTAGAATTGGTAAAAAATTAAAATGAGATGTTTATTAGAAGAATGCTAATTTGGGAATATTTCTTAATTACAAGTAATGGAATACGTATATACTGAAAATCTGTAATATTAAATGAATGACAATTAGGAATTTGAGACTAACAGGCATAAAATATAGGTAAGCTGATTTCGATAAATATTCGTAGCTATTACGTACACTCTCAAGTTAAAAGAGGCAACCGTAATGAGTGTTATTATTAAATTTAATCATAAATGGCAGTACTTCGAGTAAGATATATCGAAAGCGAATAGTAGTGTCATGAAATTCCGAAGCTTCAAACTGAGCTGTTAAATAATATTAGCAGCATCAAAATAAAATATACGAACAATTTAAAAACAATTAAACAATAATTGATTGCGCGGATGGTGGTAAAAATTCTTTAAATCAAGTTTACGAGCTTGAAGTAAGAACCAATTTTATGGCAGGTCCAAAGGCGTCAGTGCGTTGCGACTGGCGGTAGTTTTGTTATGGTGTTGGACGTCTGGTCAAATACAATGGGATTGGTGTTTACTTCAAGCTCACAAACTTGGTTTAAAGAATTTTTAAACAATTACTTACACTAGACAACAAGCCTTTCAATAACAAGTTGCAAATCGAACCGTTAAATACATCAGGAGTATATACATTGCCATGTTAGGACTACAATCTTATGTATTTGTGTGGAAACATGCGCCAAATTAAGGTAATATGAGGGGGGAACATAGAACTACATGCAAATAATGATATGTTGAAAGATCAAACCTCGCGAGACATACTATTAACTAAGATGTTTATCGACAAATATCCACAATTACGTATAAGGTGTTGCGCAACTAGTAACAAATTAGTTCATTTATGACCAGAAGGATAAACCAAAGACAGCGTGAACGAAAAATATAATCTCGTGCACATTCGGTTGGTGATTACTGGCGACTCATCAGTAGGATCCGGTATTACGCCCTTTACCCTCTATATGTTTGGGTGAGGAATGTGGGAAAATAGAACGGTACAATCACTTAGACGAATGTGTAAACCTGGAGAAGTGAAGCTAACATCATATAAAGTTTCGACAATGCGACTTCGACGCTAACTCACTCTATATGATATATATACCGAGTCCGTAAACGATACCAACACTATGGCTATTGGCAACAAACAGTATTTAACTATGGGTATTGTGTCAGCACACCAAAACCAACATTATTATAACGAAAAGATACATAGTTCTAACATTATAATTGCCGAGTCGGTACATGGTACCAACTCGATAGATTTTAATGCATGCCATAGTTCACCAAATATGAGTATTAAAACTATTTCTGAACACCTGTTACTAGAGTAAGGAATCTATTGAAATTAGATTAAGAAATAACTTAATGAATAAGTGAGCGGTAAAATAATATGGCTCGATTTAGAGCACAACTGAATAATGGTACATTCAATGATTTCATGTAGGAGAAACCGACAATAAAAGAGGAGAAACGTTGAGTTTAAATTAACCTACAGGTAGCAGGATAAGATTAATTACCGGTGTCTCAATTGATTTGCGGATTTCCTAATAATTTCATCCTTTATTTCTAGTTATCTTACTGTATCTAGAATTCATGTAGGCGTAGACATTTCTGTAGTTAGGTCGGCACTAATAAGGTAGCGCGGTAATGGTAGCATAATACATTTTGGGTCTAATTGCACACACTTATCATCTTGGTTCATGTGAACCCTTGAGATTAGATTAACAACAAAGTAGCACTTAGTGTGACGGAGTTAGAGCAGTGGTGACAAACGCGAAGGGCAAGTTTCGGCAGATGAAGAAAAGTTTAGCCTCTGGTGACTGGACAGATATTGCTCTTCAGCTTTGGTCAACAGACTAAATAAAAGAATGAAAACTCAGACTACACGCTATGCCCAACATGAATAGGCAATATCGGGTACTTGGACAGTCCAAATATACCAAAAATCATAAAGAATGATAGTGCATGATCTGTCGCATCGAATAAATGTGTCTCCTCACCAGCTTAGTCTCAAATAGTGAATAAGAATAAGCAGGCTTCTGCAGAAAACAGGATTTCCAATTCTGCCTGTTTTCTCCTCGCAGTCCAACAATAGCGCTGTTTCAGATGCAATGAATATGGAGGATACTAATCAAATAACCGATCCCAATGTGATATTGCCAAATATCGAAAACCGTTCATATAAACTGTCGCATGGTTTCTACGACAGCGCATTTAATTTTTAATTACTAAAAGAGATTGGAACGAAAGAAGGCCTAGTACATACGTTTGATAAATTATATATATATATATATATATATATATATATATATATATATATATATATATATATATATATTTCTAATTTGGAAGAAAGAACACATTAATAACAAAGTGGATAAAGGCCATTTATTTCGTGAATACTAATCATCGCTCTACATTCATACATATATATACATTTTGGGTTTTCAATTGATTATGCTAGTGGTAACAAATCTGACTCGTTTTTACTTCTGTTTCTTGTTTTGGCTGGTTGGTAAGTGTGTATGCGTTTGTGTTTGTGTGTGTGCGTGTTTGCATGTAAAGGTCATTCTCGCTGTATTGCAAAGTGATGTCTGAGATCTGGTCATTATTGTTTTGATGGCTTGAGAATTAACCATTTGTGCGCATTTTTCACTGTTACATGAAGGAGTGCTATTTTTCCCAGTGTAGTTGATCGTTTCACATTGTTGCGCA
Source organism: Eudiplozoon nipponicum (assembly GCA_029291075.1). Classification (NCBI taxonomy): domain Eukaryota; kingdom Metazoa; phylum Platyhelminthes; class Monogenea; order Mazocraeidea; family Diplozoidae; genus Eudiplozoon; species Eudiplozoon nipponicum. The sequence continues at coordinate 60,539 of JAQBSW010001647.1, forward strand.
AATTCGTATTTTGCACATGGTAAAAGCGCCAGTGTGGATTGCAGTGTTGAACGCTCATATTGTTTGGAATCTTCTGTCACCGTATGCGCCTCTGTTATTTACACTTTAGTTTGTTTCCAATCCGATTGTATGTTTGTTGATTCTAGTCGAGGGCCTGTTTGGTCTTGACTGAATACTAGTAGATATTTGTTGAATATAAAAACAACAATATATAAAACAACAAGCACCTGACCTTAATATTCAAAAGTTTCATCAACATGATATTCTAAACGACTGGCCAACAATAACAAATTTCAACATATTTGTTATTCTTGTGATCGATTATCTACTCTCTATGTAATAATACAAAAGGCATATGGACATTATAAAGAATATATATATATATATATATATATATATATATATATATGTATATATATATGTATATATATATATAAGTTATTTTAAAATAAGGAGTAAAAACACATTAATAACAAAATGGATAATGGCCATTTATTTTCGAGAATACTTAACGTCACTTTACAAACTTTCATTTATATAAATTCTGTTGTTAGCTAAATTTCTTTTGTGGGATTTTGGCACACTGCTGTTGTAATGAATGTACTGCCCAGTGAAAGTGGAATCTCTATGTATGGAAAGTGTCAAATACCCATTTTATACTCGAGTGAATTTTATGATAAAGAAGGGAAAACTATTGCCTTTCTCTAACTCGAGGGTGAATTTGATGTCTGGATCGGCTCCATTTGCTGGTTTGAGGATTTCGCATGGGTCTGCTAATTCTAGGATGAACAGTAATATAACATCTACATAACTTTTGTAGAGTGCGCACCGGTAAATTATACATTTTAGGCTCGTTTTTTCAAGATGATAAAGTGACATTAAGTATTCTCGAAATAAATGGCAATCATCCACTTTTTTATTGACGTGTTTTTTCTTCCTAATTAGAAATATACTGTGTAATATTTGAAGGCAATGGACATTATATATATATATAAATATATATATATATATATATATATATATATATATATATTCTTATAATTAAGAAAACACAAATAACAAAGTGGATAAAGGCCATTTATTTCGTGAATACTAATCCTCTCTTATACAATCATACATATTTATACATTTTGGGTTTTCATTTGATTATGCTAGTGGTAACAAATCTGACTCGTTTTTACTGCTGTTTCTTGTTTTGACTAGTTGGTGAGTGTGTATGCGTTTGTGTTTGTGTGTATGCGTGTTTGCATGTAAAGGTCATTCTCGCAGTATTGCGAAGTGATGTCTGAGATCTTGTCATTATTGTTTTGATAGCTTGAGAATTAACCATTTGTGCGCATTGTTCACTGTTACATATACAAGTGCTATTTTTCCCAGTATAGTTGATCGTTTCACCTCGTTGCGCAAAGTTTTCACGTGGTAACAACGCCAGTGTTGATTGCAGTGTTAAATGCTTACATTGTTTGGAGACTTCTGTCATCGTATGCGCCTCTGTTATTTCCACTTCAGTTTGTTGCCAATCCGATTGTACGTTTGTTGATTCTAGTCGAGGGCCTGTTTGTTCTCGGCTGGATACTAGTAGATTGTTGTTGAATTTTGTTATTCTTGGCCAGTCGATAAGGATATCATGTTGATGAAACTTTTGAATATTAAGGTCAGGTGCTTGTTGTTTTATGTAAAGTGCTTCGTAGATAAATAATAATTTTTCCGATTTTGCTTTATGTAGAATTGTGAAATTGGTCGAATTGACAGGGTGCCCCGTTGCCAATATATGATCGGAAATAGCTGATTTTCCTGACGGTGGGAAGCCTTTGTTAATCAATTTCTGTGGCAAAAGTTGCTGGATTCTGCTTATCAATGGCTTATTCGTACGTCCGATATATGTGCTACCGCACATACATGAGAATTTGTAGACTATGAATGATTTGGAGAGAATTGGCAATTGATCTTTGGCATCCAACCTCATGATTCTCTGTGTACTAAATGTCATATTAACTTTAACACTGGGAAAGTTGTCCTTAGTTATTCTATTCAGCCGCCGTGCAATTATTGAGGCTGGTACGTCGCCTCTAAATGGTAAGTTTAGGAAAACCTGCTTGCCAGTATCCTCTCTAGTGCGAATCTGCCGTGGTCTGATGTTGACATCAATGAAACGCTCTGGGTAGTTGTTCATTAGCAAAATTTTCCTGAGGTAGCCCAGTTCTTCCTCAATCTTGTGTTCAGAGCAGATCTTCCTGATTCTGTTTGCTAGGTTGTTTACTAAGTTTCTTTTGTGGGATTTTGGCACACTACTGTTGTAGTGAATGTATTGTCCGGTGAAAGTGGATTTTCTATGTATGGCCAGTGTCAAATCTCCGTTTGCTTCTCGAGTGATTTTGATGTCAAGGAAGGGAAAACTGTCGTCTTTCTCTACCTCGAGAGTGAATTTGATGTCTGGATCGACTCCATTTGCTTGTTTGAGGATTTCGGAAGGGTCTGCTGCTTCTGAACAACAAGATATCATCTACATACCTTTTGTAGAGTGCGCACTGGTCAATTATACCACTAGCATAATCAAATGAAAACCCAAAATGTATAAATATGTATGATTGTATAAGAGAGGATTAGTATTCACGAAATAAATGGCCTTTATCCACTTTGTTATTTGTGTTTTCCTATTTATAAGAATACTGTGGTAAATTAAAAAGGAATGGACATCATAAAGATTATCAAAGAGCGGGGTCAGCCTTTTACCCGCAAGGAACTAAACACTTATATTGCAGCCAACTGTACATGTGCCAAACTTCTAGAAAGAATTAAGTTCTTCAAATCGTGTTTAGAATCAGATGTTGTGCCAAAACGATTCCTCAAGCAATGCAGAAGAAATAACCAAAAACCGACGAATAAACTTATAAGTCGCTTATTGCTCAACGGTATCGAGGACAACCAATCAAAACTGCAAGATGCTGAGAGCATCATTCAATCTCTGGGTTGTCAAATTGCAAGACTGAACGACGGCGAATACACCACTTTCACAAAGAAGATAGAAACACTGATGAAAATAACAGCGGACAAAGAAACCAAGGACCTCACGAGAGACCTGGACAAATTTCCTACGAACCCAGACGCTTTTATTCACAATTATTCAAAAGTGATCTTGTCAAAACACCAGAAAGAATTACTCTCCTTAGGAGCAAAATTCTGCGTAGTCAAGAAAAACCTAAGTGAACGTGACATTATTGACATTCAGGCTGGAACGGAAAATTTCTACAATGACTTAACGAAAGACACCGCCCCACATGCATTCAATGGACAAGGACTGAAAGCTGAGATAGTAAGCGCACTAGAACAATACAAGAAGGAATTCAAAGGCAGCCAAATCATCACAAAACAGCACGTAGACGAACTCAAAAAACTCCAATCAGACAAATCCATACGACTTGCCACACCCGACAAAGGATCAGGAATTGTTATACTTGAAGCCGACGCTTACAGGAAGGCCATGAACGATATAATAAATGACCAATCTAAATTTAAGCATGACATCAAACAGAAAGATGATTCAACGAACATCGAATCAAGAATTAATGCAATTTTGAAAAAGATGGAAAAACATGTTCTGACATCGATGGCTGACTCCGAGATTAGATCAAAACACACAGAAGACATCCAAAAAGCAAAACCAGTCGGAACAAACACCGCAAGATTGTACGGCAAACCAAAAACTCATAAATCCATGACAGCCTCAGGAGCTCCTTCGATGCGGCCCATTATGTCAATGATCAACGCTCCACAAAATAAACCAGCCAAATTTCTCTGCAAACTACTTGAACTAATACGGAGCATCATAAACGCCAACACTATCAAGGACTCCTTCGAACCAGCAAATGAATTGAAGGGGAAGAACATCCTACAGAATAAAATGGTCTCGCTTGACTTACTTTACTTTACTGCGGCTGACTCCTTTTGGAGGATAATCCGGCTCCATGTGACATTTTATGGAGTTTCTTGGGAATTTAGTACAAGTGGTGTCCCCTCACCACTCGGCTTTTTGATCGAGGACGCACCTCTAGCCTTTGCACATCCAAGCGCAGTCTGCAAGGCAGCAGTAAGTTGCATGGTTGCCGGTGGCTGTTGAGAGCGCATTCGCCATTCGGAAGTACGGGGTACTGTCCAGGAGTCCATGTAATCCTGTGGCTGTTGAACCCTTTTGTGGCGGGGAACACACGCCGAGTCATGGTGTCGTCGTCGGGCTCATGTGGTATTTTATAGGAGATCCGATTGCTGGTCGGAAATCCACCACGCCCTGGTGACACCACCGCCATAGCCCCGTTAGCTCATGTACGATCGGCATTGAGACATGGTTAACATCGTCGTACCACGTCGCATCCTTATTTACAAACATACCACTGGATAAGACAACGGAGATCTTGTGTGACCTCATCAAAAATGAGTTTTTTGACTTCCCTATAGACACCAACGACATCAAAGACCTCATATTAGCATGTACTAAAAACGTGCAGTTTACATTCGAAGGGATATACTACCGCCAGATCAATGCTGTAGCTATGGGAAGCTGCATCGCACCCCTCCTGGCAGATGTATACATGTATCACCTGGAAAAAACGAGTCTGAAAGGTATAATTGACCAGTGCGCACTATACAAAAGGTATGTAGATGATATCTTGTTGTTCATCTCAGAAGCAGCAGACCCTTCCGAAATCCTCAAACAAGCAAATGGAGTCGATCCAGACATCAAATTCACTCTCGAGGTAGAGAAAGACGACAGTTTTCCCTTCCTTGACATCAAACTCACTCGAGAAGCAAACGGAGGTTTGACACTGGCCATACATAGAAAATCCACTTTCACCGGACAATACATTCACTACAACAGTAGTGTGCCAAAATCCCACAAAAGAAACTTAGTAAACAACCTAGCAAACAGAATCAGGACGATCTGCTCTGAACACAAGATTGAGGAAGAACTGGGCTACCTGAGGAAAATTTTGCTAATGAACAACTACCCAGAGCGGTTCATTGATGTCAACATCAGACCACGGCAGATTCGTACTAGAGAGGATACCGTCAAGCAGGTTTTCCTAAACTTACCATTTAGAGGCGATGTACCAGCCTCAATAATTGCACGGCGGCTGAATAGAATAACTAAGGACAACTTTCCCAGTGTTAAAGTTAATATGACATTCAGTACACAGAGAATCATGAGGTTGGATGCCAAAGATCAATTGCCAATTCTCTCCAAATCATTCATAGTCTACAAATTCTCATGTATGTGCGGTAGCACATATATCGGACGTACGAAGAAGCAATTGATAAGCAGAATCCAGCAACATTTGCCACAGAAATTGATTAACAAAGGCTTGGCACCGTCAGGAAAATCAGCTATTTCCGATCATATATTGGCAACGGGGCACCCTGTCAATTCGACCAATTTCACAATTCTACATAAAGCAATATCAGAAAAATTATTATTTATCTACGAAGCACTTTACATAAAACAACAAGCACCTGACCTTAATATTCAAAAGTTTCATCAACATGATATTCTTATCGACTGGCCAAGAATAACAAAATTCAACAACAATCTACTAGTATCCAGCCAAGAACAAACAGGCCCTCGACTAGAATCAACAAACGTACAATCGGATTGGCAACAAACTGAAGTGAAAATAACAGAGGCGCATACGATGACAGAAGTCTCCAAACAATGTGAGCGTTTAACACTGCAATCAACACTGGCGTTGTTACCACGTGAAAACTTTGCGCAACGAGGTGAAACGATCAACTATACTGGGAAAAATAGCACTTGTATATGTAACAGTGAACAATGCGCACAAATGGTTAATTCTCAAGCTATCAAAACAATAATGACAAGATATCAGACATCACTTCGCAATACTGCGAGAATGACCTCTACATGCAAACACGCATACGCACAAACACAAACGCATACACACTCACCAACTAGTCAAAACAAGAAACAGCAGTAAAAACGAGTCAGATTTGTTACCACTAGCATAATCAAATGAAAACCCAAAATGTATAAATATGTATGATTGTATAAGAGAGGATTAGTATTCACGAAATAAATGGCCTTTATCCACTTTGTTATTTGTGTTTTCCTATTTATAAGAATACTGTGGTAAATTAAAAAGGAATGGACATCATAAATATATATATATATATATATATATATATATATATATATATATTGTGTATATATATATATATATATATATATATATATATATATATATATATATATATATGGGGTGTGCGAATTGTGTTATCATACTTAAATTTAACATCCCTTCCTCATGCAACCTTAATTCTTTCCTCAAATGAAGGAATTGTTGAGGCAAGATGAACTACAGATCGAAACCGCTACTCATTTGGATCTATTTACGGGAAAGACTAACTAAACACTGAAGTTGGTACATAGCTAAATTGCATGCAATTCGCGGATGGCTTTTAAGATTCTGACGCAAACGCCTCCTGGTTAAAATCTCGGCCTTTGAAATGCTGTCATCTACTTGATGAGTTCTTAATATAGATGAAACCGGTCTTGTTGATGAATTACATTTTCTATCTTATGTAGTTTTTAATTTACACAGACAACTTATAGATGATGACATGTTGTCGGTTTACTCAAATTTAATATCTCAAATGTCACGATGTCTATCTTATGTTTACAGTGTAAGTATGACCATTTGGAATTTTAGGTTGAAAGCGATATCGAATAGGATCCACCTGAAGGAAGGGCGAATCAAAAACGGATGACGGCATAAAACTGAAAAGGCATGCAATACGCAGCTTTGGTGCTTTCGTAGGCCAAATCAAACGCCCCTGGTTCAACTTCCGGCTTCGGCAATACTGACAACTACTTGACAAGTTACCATTAAGGACCAAACCGATCTTATTGATGAGTTGCATTTTTCGTGTTATGCTACTTTGCATAACAAGACATAAATGCCTTTCTTCTAATTAGTTGCGTAATGAGTATGAACGTGGGATATAATTCAGTTAACTTTATCTTTCGAGGATGGTTGTTTTCACCTCGCGATCATTACTTCTTTAGCACTGATTGTGAGTCACTTGTAAAACTCCAGCAGACATTTACTATGTTATTTCAACTGATGAGTGATTTGTGCAATCACTGTCGTAATCACATGGGGGTATAGAGCGTCTAATATGGTGGAAAAAACGGTGTTCACAGTTTCGCGCACATTATTGTCGAGGAAGCCTTAGCCTATCCGGGTGACTAAAATGGGGCTCCCTACCGAACCGATTGAGCAATGTCAAATGAAGCTTACCAGTCTACTGTAGGTGTGGCGGAGTGAAATTTATTAACTGACTTGTTAGAATCTTTCTTCTACTGTGCTTCTGACTGCCGTACTTCTTTCTTCTTTACAGTCGAAATGTCGCGAAGCTGTAGCAATGGTCACGTCAGAAAGCGAGGAGAATCCAAATTTAGATCGATTAATTGCGACGGCCTGCAAACCAGCTGAGGCGCGTTTCTGCGCTGACGTGTCTGGCAATCTTAACGGAGTTGTTCTGTCGGCAATGAATTTGGCTTTTTCTGGAGATTTGGACCCAGGAAACGGACTGCTGGCGTGTCTTATTCGACACAAAAATCATGCAAATATGGAGGCCGGTTGTAGGACAGCAGTTGAACACCTTCAAATCATACGTAAGTGGGTGTCTAATTGTAAACTGTTTTTACATGGTATTGTGTTAAATTGTAAGTTTCTGCTACTTGTCTTCAATCATTTTGTTGTGTTTGTTCACATTGTTGATTTTTGATGTCCGAAATATTTTGCGAATTTTGTGCTGTTCGTGTAAGGCATAATAGGATGGTGGATTTGACCGCATTTTTCTTGTGCGGGACAATTGATAGCACTCATAGGTCGGTAAAATCTTGAATTTTCCTCATTTTCAGGTGATGTAATTTGTGGCCTCAATTGATGGGTTCTCACTTGTCCCTTCTTCTTTAAGCCTTCAATTAGCTGATTGTCTGAAAATGACGTTGGAACAAGATTTTCCATTGTTCTTTTACTTAATTTTCGAGCCCGAATTTCCAGGTTCATCTTCAGGGTTGACACAATACGAACAGGAGTAAAACACAATTTGTGGCAAATGTGGTATCCTCATTCAAGCCAGATATATTTATATTTATTTTAATTCCAAATGTATTTTTAATTGTCTTCCTAATATCCGGTCTTCATATCTAGTCTCTAATACTCAAATGTATACAAAAAACCTTAGCCTTGTCCCCCTCCGCGCACACAACCACCTATAAACATGTGTATTTTACTAAAGTGACATTTTATTGAATAACTATAAGCACACCTAATGGATTGACATACACGCCAATCCATGATGTCTATATTTAATTTCTTTTCCGGACGCATAGAAAGATCAACAAAATTTTGATTTCAATCCTGCAGTAATCCACACATGCCCCCAGTTTACCTAATCCCATCCAGCTTGCAATCGGTTATAGACCGAGAGAGAGGTTAATAAAACTGTTGAAAGAATGTATAGTATTATTATCGTTTTCGACCGAATACGGAGTATAAACTAACTAAATCGCCTCTCAACCAAATACACAATAATACACATATCCTGTATAAACTAGATTCTCCATCAAAATATCTGTGTCGAAATCATGTATATACCTGTATATAATAAATTAGTATTATTTTCATATATATATATATACTATTTAAATTTTATTTACTTAATTATAATTATATATATATATATATATACTAACTCACTTCTTATAAAAACATCCATTTATATATAATTCAACACGCTATATATTACGTATATATAGATGAGCATGTAAGCAACTCGCTATATATTATGTATATATAGATAAGCATGTTAGCATCCATGTGGGTTCTTCCTACAGCTTTCGGGCTCGAAAATTAGGTAAAAGAACAATGGAAAATCTTGTTCCAACGTCATTTTCAGACAATCAGCTAATTGAAGGCTTAAAGATGAAGGGACAAGTGAGAACCCATCAATTGAGGCCAAAAATTACATCACCTGAAAATGAGGAAAATTCAAGATTTTACCGACCTATGAGCGCTATCAATTGTCCCGCACAAGAAAAATGCGGTCAAATCCACAACAAGAAGGACAGCACTGCGCAAGCAAATGCATCTTTAAAAATGTATTTAAATCAAAAATAATAGGATGGTGTCTGTGCTCTAAACTCTGACATTTAAATAGAATCCTCGCTATCTATGGCATAGCGGCCTACCAGCCTGTATTCGTTGATCCATTAGTAGCCCTACCATAAGAACACACGAAAATCCATTAGAAAAATTATTGTAATTGTCTAGTCAATTCTGCAGATGGCTACCATAATATGAACTTGAAAACTATAACATGAGATTATACTATCCGTTCATGCTGCCTTGGTTTATCCTTCTGATCACAACTGAACTAATTTGTTACTAGGTTCGCAACACCTAATATATACTTGCATACATATTAGATCTTCGCAACAAACAGTATTTAACTATAATATATTGAATTCAATGATGTCATGCTTATCGCGAAATGTGATAACTGATATCGATCAAGGCCAGAGTGTATGGATTTACTGGAGTAACAGGTGTTTAGAAATATTTGTCAGTCTAAATTTCGGTGAACTGTAGCATACATTGTTATCCATCATATTTACACCATGTACCTACTCGGCAACTATAGTGTTAGTACCATGTATCTTTTCGGTACTATAAAGTTGGTATCGGTTACTAACGCAATATCCATAGTGTTAGTATCCTTTACAGACTCGTTATATTATATAGTGCGAGTTAGCGTTGAAGTCGCATTGTCGTAGACTTTATATGATGTTAGCTTCACTATTGCAGGTTTACACATTCGTCTAGGAGATTGTACCATCCTATTATTCCACATTCTTCACCCAAATATATAGCGGTTAAAGGGCGTAATACCGACTCCTACTGATGAGTCGCCAGTAAGCACGAAACGAATGTGCATGAGTTTATACTTTCCTTTCATGCTGAATTTGGTTTATCCTTGTGGTCACAACTGAACTAATTTGTTACTAGGTTCGCAACACCTAATACATACTTGCATATATATTAGTTCTTCGCAACAAACAGTATTTAACCTCAACGGCTACCCGATAATTTGGAGAAGATGGTGATAAGCGTCGATAAGTTCCTGATAGTGGAGCGAAACTCTTGTCTTTGCCGAGTATCATAGTGGCAGAGCTTAAACTGACGATTTATTGCTGTATACTCATGAATTTATATATTCACTATTAAGTGGTGACTATAAACATCATTAAGTAGCCTATTTTTTAGATGTCCAAGCACACGGGGTTTACGATTTTAAGGTTCAAGTTTCCGGAATTTCACTCAGTACACCTGCTCCGCTTGCATTCTCTGTAATTTCCCCTAAAACAGCGGCTATTGTGCTTCAAACCAGAACTCCAGATTTCACATGTGATATGACATCTGCTCCCAATTACTGGTCGAGATTTCCGTGCTCGTTTTTGGCTCATTGAGTTACGACCGGCGGATCCTAACTCAATGTGCCAGAAATCTGTATGGTCGTGGTTTAGTTTTCAATCATGCTATTAATTTGCAGTGTTGATGTTTGGTTTATTTTAAACCAACCTGAGATTTGCCAAAGGTGTTGCGCCGTTTGCTTATTTATCTATAAAAGAATGTATTTATGTATGTTTTTATGTGCATATGTCTGTGTTCATGTATGTATTTATGCTTGCATGTATTTATTAATGCGTATGTATGTTTGTATGTATGCATCTATATATGCATGTGCAAATGTGTATGTATGTGCCTGTGTACGTATGCATTTTTGTATGTAGGAATGTATGTGGCTGTTTTTATGTTTGCATGTATGTATTCATGCACGTATGCTTGAATTTATGCATGGGATTATACGTTCAGTTCATGATGTCTTTGGTTTATCCTTCTGGTCATATTTGAACTAATTTGTTACTAGGTTCGCTATACCTAATTCACAATTGCATATATGTTAGTTCTCCGCCACAAACAGTGTCTAACGCTAAGCATGTATGTTTGAGTGTTTGCATTTACATTTAATCAAGTTTGCGATCTTTATATGAACATCTGACCCATTATGTACATACATTTGTCAGTATAAACTAAGTATTGTATGGTGTAGACCGGTTTCGTCCTTATTGGGAACTCATCACGTACTGTCCATAATTTGCCGCGGACAGGGCTCAAACATAGGCTTTGCAATCTGGTGCTCTAACCATTGAGCCACCCTGCTGCAGAGTGGCTTGCATGTTTGTATGCATGCGTGTTTATGTATTTATGCATGTATATAGGCATACGTGTATGTATGTATGTTTACATTTGTAAATGTATGTATTGACCGCAGCCATGAAAACTTACAGCCCGGCGACCGGCGGGCACTAATTAGTTAGCTTGGTAATGGGAACAAAAATCTTGCCGGGTCTAATGGGTTACAGCCACCATCCCGTTATGAGCGAAGCCTCGGGTTTGATTTCACTACACAGTTACGCTAAGTGTTAAATAGGTTGTGGCGAAATGACAGCAAGCGTGTCAGACGCGAAGGGCAGGTTTCGGCTGTTTAAGGAAACTTTGGCCACTGGCACCTGTACAGTGTCCATCAGACTTGGTTGGAACGCTATCAAAGAAAAGGAAAACTCGAAATACAAACCATACCCACTAGGAATTGGCGACGTAGTGTTCTTTTTCAGCCCACATAAAACGATGAACAATACGAGCTATAAGAAATCCATACTGCATAGGCAGCTACGCAGGGTAAATAATTTCTCCTCATCTGCTGAGTCAAACAGGGTGGATAAGCGAAATCAAGCTATTGCTGATACTTTTATTTCCGATTATACCATTTTCTTTTACTTTTCTCTTCGCAATTGGACAATAGCTCTTCCAGTTGCCATGAGTGTGGTGAGACCAGTGTTGAGACCAATATCGTATTGCTAAATGTCGAAAATAGTTCAAATTAACTACCATTCATTAGAACTAGTTTAGATGTTAAAGTAGGCTTATTTAATGTGCAAAAATTGAAACAAAGTGGTCAATAAAAGGCATTAGCATGTACGACGGATAAATTAGAAATTTACGTACATTGCGTGTCATACTTATGTAGGAGTTATTAGCTTCGATCGTCTGATATCATGAAATTTTCTAAATTCCGATAATAAGGTATCGATGTTTTCGTCAGTTCACAGGCCGAAGCTAGTTTAACCAAGTAAACCCTATAAACAGTCAACTTTGTGTAAAACGATGAAAGACATTTACTAAAGTCAATTCCAGAAAACTTAATCAACATATTTCAGTTAAATACTGTATGTTGCGAAGAACCAATATATATGCAAGTATGTATTAGGTTTTGCGAACCTAGTAAAAAATTAGTTCAGTTGTGACCAGAAGGATAAACCAAAGGCAGCATGAACGGAAAGTATAATCGTGCTTACTGGCGACTCATCAGTAGGAGCCGGTATTACGCCTTTTAACCACTATATATTTTGGTGAAGAATGTGGAATAATAGGCCGATACAATCTCCTAGATGAATTTGTAATCATGCAGTAGTGAAGCTAACATTATATAAATTATCGACAATGCGACTTCAACGCTAACTCACACTATATAATATATATACCGTGTCTATAAAGGATACTAATACTATGGCCATTGTCTCAGTAATCGATACCAACATTATAGTACCCAAAAGGTACATGGTTCTAACATTATGGATATCAATGTATGCTATAGTTCACAGAAATTGCAAAATTACAACTATTTTTGAACACCTGTTACTAACTCTATGGCTATTGTGTTAGTAACCGATACCAACTTTATAGTACCGAAAAGATACATGGTACTAACACTATAGTTGCCGAGTAGGTACATGGTGTAAATATGATGGATATCAATGTATGCTACAGTTCACCGAAATTGAGAATTACAAATATTTCTAAACACCTGTTACTCCAGTAAATCCATACACTCTGGCCTTGATTGATATCAGTTATCAAATTTTGCGGTAAGCATGATATAATTTAATTCAACGCAACAAACAATATTTAACTGTTATATATTGAATTCAATGATGTCATGCTTATCGCGAAATGTGATAACTGATATCGATGAAGGCCATAGTGTATGGTTTAACTGTAGTAACAGGTGTTCGGAAATTGTTGTAACTCTCAATTTGGGTGAACTTTAGCATAAATTTATATCCATCAGGTTGGTATCATGTACCGACTCGAAAACCATAGTGTTAGTATCCGGTACTCATCGATTTCAAAAAAGGTATCAGTTACTAACACAATAGCCATAGTGTTAGTATCCTTTACAGACTCGGTCTATATATATTATATAGTGTGAGTTAGCATTGAAGTCGTATTGTCGTTGACTTCAGATTATGTTAGCTTCACTATTACAGGTTTACACATTCGTCTAGGAGATTGTACCGTCCTATTATTCCACATTCTTCTACCAAATATATAGTGGTTAAAGGGCGTAATACCGGCTCCTACTGATGAGTCGCCAGTAAGCACGAAACGAGTGTGCATGAGATTATACTTTCCGTTCATGCTGCCTTTGGTTTATCCTTCTGGTCACAGCTTAACTTAATCAACGTTGCCTTGTCATTGTACCTACATATGCTCCTACCGATTAAAAATTTGCTTTAAAATCCGACCTAATTTTTCTATTAATTAGAGCGAGAAGTTCAGATGTATTCTTGGTTATGAGTGGCGTGAATGCTCCTGTTGGGCGCTTAAGTAATGAAGTATTCCATCTAGGTGGTAGATAGGCATTTAGTGCAATGCCCTTCTTGTTTAAACACTCATTAAATCAGAGCTCGTGTTTATCTAATTGAACAATTAGTGGTTGTGCTAGTGGTGATAAAAATATTTAAATCAAGGTTGCGATTTTGATATAAACACCGATATCATTATATATATATATATATATATATATATATATATATATATATATATATCAGATTAAGCTAAAATTGCATGATGTAGAAAAGACAATTCATCCAGTAAATCAGTTTCGTTCATATTGGGAACTCTTCATGAACTGTCCAGGATTTGCGGCCGGTAGGGCTCTAACAAGGGAACGTCCGCTTCGGAGTCTGTGGCTCTAACCATTGGGCCACTCTGCCGCACGCTACACTTCTATACCAACTCATGATTTTAGTTATTATTTACTTCGGGTGGAGCCTATATTCCATCTCTTTCGACAAAAAGTTCAAATTAGCCATTCAGAATCTGCCATTATCAAACAAGCACCACACTGCCTGGTAATGTTCTTTTGGATTGAACATTTGCAATAAAACGATCATTAGTTCCACCTGCAGGAAAGGTTAACAAAAAAACGAGTTGGTATTTAAGTGAAAATTGTGTGTAGCGTGCAGCAGAGCTACTCAGTGGTTAGAGTCACGGACACCGAAGCAGACGTGCTCAGGTTGGAGCTCTGTCCGTGGCAATAGCTGCGCAGTACTTCATGATTTCCCAATAAAGACGAAACCTGTTCTTCTGGATGAATTGCCTTTTCTACATTATTTAATGCTTAGTTTATACTGACAAATGTATTTACATGATGGGACTTTCGATTACATCAAGATCGCAACCTTAATTTAAATAATTGTTTCCCCTGATCACGCAACCATTTTCGTTTAATTATTATTATTGAAGATATTCCAAAAACCGGGTTAACTGGTCTTGATGGTGAAATTTCTAACTTACTGTGGACGACGATGAGATCCACCATGCAAAATTTAGGTACTATTTATATCTGGCCTGTAGGCCGCGGCAGAAATTGTCATTGTGTCTCCGCCACATCTATAGAGCTACTCGATACTAGGTGCTACATTCCTTCTAGCTCCGCTTATAACAATACACCTAGAACTGTAGAATATTAATTTAAATATAGCCTACAAGTCGATCATGTATCCTTTATGCCGAGGTATGACGGAGAGATTTAAGAAACGTGTGCATGAGGTAGCTGCCCATGTTTTCTTCGACTTATTTTCGTAAGAGGTGCGCAAAAATTATGAGCTAGCGATACAATATCTTATTGTAAATCCATTTGTAAGTATAAGCTAAGAATTGTATAGTGCAGTAAAGGCAATTCATCAAGTAGACCGGCTTCGTCCTTATTGGGAACCCATTGCATACTGGCCGGAATTTGCCGCGGACAGGGTTCGAACCTGGACATGTCTGCTTTGGAATCTGATTTTGTAACCACTGAGCCACCCCCCGCACACTACACACAATTTGCAGTTAGAGCATCACATTTCGAAGCAGACGTGCCAAGATTCGAGCCTTATCCGCGTTAAATTCTGGCCAGTACTTGGTAAGTTCCCAATAAGGACGAAACCAGTCTACTGATTGAATTGTCTTCCTATACTACACAATTCTTAGTTTATACTGACTAATTTATGTACTTAATAGATCAAGTATTTATATCAAGTTCGCAACCTTGATTAGAAGTATTTGTTACCACCGCCCGCGCAACCGATGTTCGTTTAATATCTTCTTGTAACAACAATTTACTGACCAATATAATGTGTCGTCTTGATAGGAAAGGCTGAACACTTCAAAAATCGATTTTCATTGGCACCTGCGTCAGTCCCGATATCCCAAATGTATGCCTGTATCAACAATGTGAAACAATAATCGTGAACAGACACCATAGTAAGCAATGCGGATGGCATTGAAATGTCGCAATGTTGCTCACCCTCATTACTTTCTTTCAAGCTTACTTAAGGGTGGTGGCAATATTATTTCTAAGGCGTTGATCTATCTTTCTCGTTTTATATGGAATGAAGAGACCGTGCTGTTAGCCGGGAGAGAGTCGACCATTATTCCTATATTCACAAAAGGCCATCGTAATTCCTATGAAAATCATTGTGACATATGCTTGACTCTGTTCGTATCCAGTTTTTTAGCATCGATAATCTCACACAGATCAAGTGCTTCGCGGGAATCACGCACTGAAGGAGAAAATACCGGATGTCGTTCACGAAGAGGTTGTAAAGATGATATATTTTTATCTCAAGGCATGCTCTTGGACAGCGACATTTGTATATCGCCGTCCCACAAAAGCGGTCTTTCTAGACCTCAAGAAAAAAAATGACTCAGTGGTTCACAACCTTCTATTCGAAAATGTGTCGAAAAGTGTTACGCTCACGTAATTTGTAAATTTTATGCGCGCAGCCTACACAAAAACGTCTGGTCGCGTTAAGGTCTACAAGAAATTGTGTTCGTCAATACTGTCCAATTTAGATAATTTATCTAAGTTTCCGTTATGAGCATTACACTCCCATGGTTCAGGATGCGAGTATCGGAGTAGATTAATCAATCTTGTCTATAGATACGATAATGTTTCATTTTTCGACAATCGAGATTATGCTCAGGCCACCTTGAATAGATTGACAGTCGTTGTTCCGTCTTGTGGTGTGAAATTCGCACACTCAAAATTTTAGATACTTTTTTTAGGATCACCCACCACGCACTCCAACTATGCAACTGCAGAGTGAACATCTGGACATAGTTGACAGATTTACTTATCTTCCCAACGATGTCAATAACTCAGACAATATGAATGGCGAGGTGGGTATGAGAATCGCAAAAGCTTGGCTAACTTTCTCTAACCTCCGCCATTTGATGGAGAAACGCGAGCTTTTCTCTCTGCTTACATTGCGTCTGTATGTAAAATTTTATAACATGCTTCTCATACCCGGAACTTTACAGTTGATGATTTTAGAGGCTTGCAGGTATTCGACCACCGTTTTTTGAGAAGCATAGTACAGATAAGTTAACTGCAACGAATAAGCAACCCTGACACTCGTAGATGTGTTTTTGGAAATGCAACCAGGTGCTCTCCGGTAAATAACCAAAAAAGCCCCATAAAATGCACTGCCTCGGTAACGTTTTACATACGCCTTCATTTCAATTACCTAGAAGGCTATTATTTTCGCGGCTAGCGCCAAATTCAGTGTTCGAAGTAGAGCCTTGAACGAAATCCAGTCAATCCGGACGTTTCCCTGCCATATTTGCGAGTATTGCACTTCGTACTGTTCGGAATTTTATTTAAATTTGCACATCTTTTCTTTAAAATATCAATTGTATTCTGCATGGCAACAACAATTTGATTTTATCTCTGAAGCTTGTGCATGGTACATTTTACTTCTGGATATGTCGCCAAAAGTTGAACAGCATCTACCTGGATCATCTTATTTTGGAGCATCAGTGAACGCTTTTTCCCCTTTTAATTTTGGCATGAACATTTCGGCCATATGCATGCCGGGAGCTTTATTTCTCTTTCCAGCGACTGTTGGTGACAAAAGCCGTAGGTTCTTCAAGTTTACAATAAGTTGAATCCTAATGTCATACAAAAGTGGGAAAACCTTTGTGGCCCATTATTTTCACATGTAACATCGTTAAAAATAACTGTCCAATATGGAGTAGAGTCTCTTGTTTTTAAAAAATATTTTAATGTTTCGCATTTCAATGGGGTTTCTTATTTCTAGGTTTATCGGATATTCGGTTCTCAGAGCAATTCAAGCACAACTGTGTGGCAGATGCTGAACGTCTCTGCCCTGAAGTGTTAGCAGCCACAAATGCACCTGGAACATCCCGTCTGAGTCATGCGCGAATCCAGCGTGCTGGTGTAGTCAGCTGCTTGAGTTCTGTGCATTTACAAGACGTGCTCAATTTAGACAGAAAGATTGCGCACCGTTTGATCGACTCGCCGGGACTAGGGCAATCGGCATCCAATCGGCTCGAGAACGAAGGCGTTGAGGGGCCACGACTATCTAGAAAATGTGCGGAACAGTTACGCTACGAACTCTTACAGCGCTCCGAATCGATTAGTCTCGATCCCGAGCTAGAACGTGACTGCTCCAAGGATAGGAAGCAGTTTTGCTCAACCTTGCAACCAGGAGATGCTCAGGTAATTGCAAAATATATTCAAAATGGCACTTACAAGAACCACTTATGATTTCCATTGGATAAAGCAGATTTCTTTAACTCACTCGCATGCACTGGTATATAGATTTGTTACTTCTGCTTATATATATATATATATATATATATATATATATATATATTATAATTAGGAAAACACAAATAACAAAGTGGATAAAGGCCATTTATTTCGTGAATACTAATCATCTCTTATACAATCATACATATTTATACATTTTGGGTTTTCAATTGATTATGCTAGTGGTAACAAATCTGACTCGTTTTTACTGCTGTTTCTTGTTTTGACTAGTTGGTGAGTGTGTATGCGTTTGTGTTTGTGTATATGCGTGTTTGCATGTAAAGGTCATTCTCGCAGTATTGCAATGTCAATGATCAACGCTCCACAACATAAACCAGCCAAGTTTCTCTGCAAACTACTTGAACCAATACGGAGCATCATAAACGCAAACACTATCAAGGACTCCTTTGAACTAGCAAATGAATTGAAGGGGAAGAACATCCTACAGAATAAAATAGTCTCGCTTGACGTCTCATCCTTATTTACAAACATACCACTGGATAAGACAACGGAGATCTTGGTGACCTCATCAAAAATGAGTTTTTGACTTCCCTATAGACACCAACGACATCAAAGACCTCATATTAGCATGTACTAAAAACGTGCAGTTTACATTCGAAGGGATATACTACCGCCAGATAAATGTTGTAGCTATGGTAAGTTGCATCGCACTCCTCCTGGCAGATGTATACATATATCACCTGGAAAAAACGAGCCTAAAAGGTATAATTGACCAGTGCGCACTCTACAAAAAGTATGTAGATGATATCTTGTTGTTCATCTCAGAAGCAGCAGACCCTTCCGAAATCCTAAAACAAGCAAATGGAATCGATCCAGACATCAAATTCATTCTCGAGGAAGAGAAAGACGACAGTTTTCCCTTCCTTGACATTAAAGATTGAGGAAGAACTGGGCTACCTCAGGAAAATTTTGCTAATGAACAACTACCCAGAGCGTTTCATTTATGTCAACATCAGACCACGGCAGATTCGTACTAGAGAGGATACCGTCAAGCAGGTTTTCCTAAACTTACCATTTAGAGGCGACGTACCAGTCTCAATAATTGCACGGCGGCTGAATAGAATAACTAAGGACAACTTTCCCATTGTTAAAGTTAATATGACATTTAGTACACAGAGAATCATGAGGTTGGATGCCAAAGATCAATTGCCAATTCTCTCGAAATCATTTAGTCTACAAATTCTCATGTATGTGCGGTAGCACATATATCGGACGTACGAAGAAGCAATTGATAAGCAGAATCCAGCAACATTTGCCACAGAAATTGATTAACAAAGGTTTGCCACCGTCAGGAAAATCAGCTATTTCCGATCATATATTGGCAACGGGGCACCCTGTCAATTCGACCAATTTCACAATTCTACATAAAGCAAAATCAGAAAAATTATTATTTATCTACGAAGCCCTTTACATAAAACAACAAGCACCTGACCTTAATATTCAAAAGTTTCATCAACATGATATTCTTATCGACTGGCCAAGAATAACAAAATTCAACAACAATCTACTAGTATCCAGCCAAGAACAAACAGGCCCTCGACTAGAATCAACAAACATACAATCGGATCGGCAACAAACTGAAGTGGAAATAACAGAGGCGCATACGATGACAGAAGTCTCCAAACAATGTGAGCTTTTAACACTGCAATCTACACTGGCGTTGTTACCACGTGAAAACGACAACTTTGCGCAACGAGGTGAAACGATCAACTATACTGGGAAAAATAGCACTTGTATATGTAACAGTGAACAATGCGCACAAATGGTTAATTCTCAAGCTATCAAAACAATAATGACCAGATCTCAGACATCACTTTGCAATACTGCGAGAATGACCTTTACATGCAAACACGCATACACACAAACACAAACGCATACACACTCACCAACTAGCCAAAACAAGAAACAGAAGTAAAAACGAGTCAGATTTGTTACCACTAGCATAATCAATTGAAAACCCAAAATGTATAAATATGTATGATTGTATAAGAGATGATTAGTATTCACGAAATAAATGGCCTTATCCACTTTGTTATTTGTGTTGTTTTCCTAATTATAAGAATATATATATATATATATATATATATATATATATATATATATATATATATATATGAAGTAAAAAAAAAAAAAAAAAAAAAAAAAAAAAAAAAAAAAAAAAAAAAAAAACAAAAAAAAAAAAAAAAAAAAAAAAAAAAAAAAAAAAAAAAAAAAAAAAAAAAAAACAATTTTTCTTTTGGGGCCTTAGTGCATGTATTTTAACCATACAATGTTGAAAAGAAAGAATTTTCTTATCTTCGCAGCTACATATGGGACTAACAAATTTCTGTTATTGCATTTATTAATAATCTTAAACACTCATTTTTTTAAAATTCGTACGAGGTTTTAATGATGCGATGCGTGTTTGCAAACATGGATTCATCATTAGATTACAACATGTGATTTTAACTCTGATTAATATTATTATGAGGAGAAAAATTGAAATGCAATCATTGTATTTGATATAATTTCGTTTAACTTTGAATCCAGGCATTGCCTTGAATTACACGGTCCTCAAATGGTGACCTTATAACACTGAGCTCTATACAACCTGAAATGTATTTTAGATGAGTTTTTATATGGTGTCTAGGTTCTGCGTTCTATCAATATCATTATACTTGCAGCAAAAGCATACCAAAGTTTACATCAATCCTCCCTTGTTACCTAAATTATTCCTGTGCTTGAGAAAGGTCGACTTTCGATAGACTACATGATTACGCTTTCAGACTGTTCGTATCATTATGTTGCTGCTTATTATAGGTGGAAATTGCTAAAAGTACAACTGGTTCACTTAGGGATTTCGACCACTATGGACTATCCAAAACACACTAGAGTGTACATTTAATTTCGGATGGAGACAAACTACAAATCACAGAAGCCCTCTTGTGACAGCATGATGAGAGACTCCGCTTATAATAGTTTTCACGTATGTTTTTCGTTGTTTTTCGCAAATAACATTACTTATGTAATATTATCATTATTCTTTGGAATGCAATTTATTTTGCGTGTGAAAATTTAAAGAAAATAAAGCGTCATTTTTATTGTTATTACATTTAATTCGATCGTTTTAATTATAAATACATAATTATCTCGAAAATCCATCTATTCTCCAGTATTCATTTACAACTTCTTCAGTGAAATAAGAAAGTAAAATTTGTTTGCTAATTTCTGTTTGGATGCCATATTTTATCGGCGAAAGCTTGTTCTGGCTCATTTCAGACTATGACATAATTTATTGTATGTGCTGTCAAAATGTTAAATGTCAGTTTGCAATTATATCTTGAAATTAATAACAAAATATCATGTATGGACAATTAAAAAAATTCGATACTGCTAAGAAATTACCCCAAACACTGCGATAAAGGGTAAACATTTTTTTCTAAAACAGCAGACTGTGGCGGACGCTTATTCGCTTTTCTAGAGAGAAATTAAGTTACTTCGTGTAAACAAAATGCTGTAATCCAACACTTTTGCTGTATATAGGCATTATAAAAATCCTTAGAATTCACTTCAACATTTTTTAAAATTTTATATGAATTTTCTTTTGTTACGTCCAGCTGCTTCGGTCGCCATTTTACTTTTATAACATATTCCTTTTGCTCGGCTTTGATATTGATAAATGAGCATGATTCATTAACCTGGTAAGCTCATATTTTTCAAAAGACAATAACTCTTGCGCGACAGGCGATTACTAAATTACCTGGTCCCTGTTTTTCGAAACAAGATTTCTTGAAACCACATTGTTAATTTTTTTCGGCTCCCAGTTCCTAACTTCTTTTTAAACATTGCATTCATCTCACGAGCAATTGCTCATATTATATTATTAGGTCGTACATTACGTTCTAGCGGCTAATTTTAAACGTAGTTATCTATATATATATATATATATATATATATATATATATATATATATATATATATATATATATATATATATATATATATATATATATATAAATTGATAGTTTCTAATTTCAACATTTTTTAAAATATAAGAACAAAACAACGTACTCCATGGAATAACATTTATTAATAAATCTTATTTCTACCAGTATCTACAGCCATTATTCTGGATTAGTTAGTATATTCGTTCATTCAATCCCACTGTACATGTGTTGTAACCAATCTCCTCTTCGTTATTCTAGCCTTTGTTTTGCGCAATTTAGACCACTACTTTGTGCAATTTAGACCACTCCTTTTGCGTAACGTCATTTGGTGTGTCATCGCTTTCATTGTAATTGCGTCCGTAATTGATGTATGTGTCGCATTTTGCGAAGCGTTGGTTATTTTTAAAGGCATGTCAGTCATGTCTTTGTTCCAGTCCAATTTAATTTCTTTTTGAATTATTTTCTGCACGTTTAAGCAGGGCTTCAGCTTATTAATTGCAATAGCTTCAAAAGCTAGAAGCATTTTCTCTGTTTTTGCCTTGTAGAGAACTGAAAAATTGTTACTACTAACAGCATGACCTGTGAGTAGTACATGTTCGCAAATTGCTGATTTTTGTGCAGGAGCTGCACCCCTCTTTAATAGTTTTTGAGGGAGATGCTGATTTATTCTAGTTTCGAGCCTCTTTTTTGATCTGCCGATGTACTGAGCGTTGCAGGTACATTGAAATTTGTATACAGACAAAGGTGTTGACGTCACAAAGAGGCTATCTTTTCATTCGTGCGCATCAGTTTTGTTGTGTTGAACACCACTCTCACCTGTATTGATGGAAACTGCTTTTGTCGCTCGAATTACTTTTCGTTTGAAGATTTCCGCTGGAAGATCACCTCCAAAGGAAACACTAAGCGTTACTATCTGGGGAGTTTGATTTTCTTCCAAATTGGCCTCGATTTTGTTGCGTTGCCTCAAGTTGTATATATATATATATATATATATATATATATATATATATATATATATATATATATGTATGTTTACTATATATACTTGGAAAGAATGTAAGATAGAAACGGTTCTCGTATTTGCTCAAATAACTTTTTTTTATTTTTGCACATTGAAAGAATGCTATGAATTGTAGTAAGGCTCGCATTCTATAAGAATCATTTATTTGTTTTTGGATCGCATACGAAACTATTGAGGAGCATCACATCAGTGTAATATAGCCGAGACACACACATACAGCACAGCGATATATTTCTATTTAAAAACGGATGATTTGTACAGTATTTCGACGCGTCACTGCGGTATTATCATTGATTTTCTGTTGATGTGTGGGCTGTAAACATACACTGCGTCTTGCATTCCTAGTGATTGGTCGAGATTGTGTCAGTCTGATACCTGCGTCTGGACCCGCTTGGTATGATAAGCTTTAACAGCGCTAAAGCGCCACCAGTATTGCAAAAAATGTCACAAAGGAGCACCACTAATCGCATCAACGTTAAGGTCCATTCTACAGTGAAGGAGGGTACGCGTTGCTTTTCGCTTGGCTTTACGAGACTATTATCCTCGGTATTTGTAATTCCCAAATTCAACTGCACGTATCGATTTGGTTTAATCTTTTTGACAGGCCATAAACAACTGAACTGGATGAACTATCATGCTGTGATTTACGTAATACATTTCTAGCCGTATTTGTTACCTAGTACATGTTCAGGTTTTAAACAATAAACTATTTTAAATAACAACAGCAGATACTGTCCGAGTGGCATAGTGATAAAATGTTAACTATACCAGAAGTTCAAACCCCACTCGAAGATCTTGCTGCCAGTAAAGAGTTGCCCAATGAGGGCGGTGCCGTAGTCTAGCCAATCGATAGTTTAAATAAATTATTCTAAATTTTATTAGTCCAGTTGCACAGACTAGCAAAATTCCGATCAGTCGACGTGTTTATTCGTTTTGTTCTTTCATGGTCATCAAAGCAGGGCGAACAATCGAACAGCGAGGATGAACTTTTAATGTAATATCTAGGGCAAGCAAAATCAAATCTGCGCCGTTTACTCTTGTTAGTCTCACGTACAGTGTTGATGACTGGATACAATAACGTGATACAGTGAAATCAGCAAGGAAGCTGTATTGCTGATGTCGCCTTGCCCTAATGCTGACTTGGCCATAACGGTGGTGTATAGTGGTTTAGTTTGCCTCACATCTGTGTGCTAACTAGGCAATAAGTTTCGTCTATAACAATGTGGTGACTAGTATTATTTTACAGCATACACATAGCCGACTATTTCTTGAAAGTTATGCTGCCACGAATCATCAGTTCTTAAATTATTTTTCTGTGCTGTTCGTCTGTTTTTTTGCTACAAATGCATCGTATTGACAAAACGCGTAGTGTCTTCTCACATTTGTGTTGGTTCCTATGAACCTTGTCTTTGTATTATTAGCTGTTGCACTATTAATTAAAGCGATGTAGATTGATTCTAACTTTTTTTCTCATATGCACATGGAAAAGCATTTACACATTCAGTCAGGTACAACGTATGCGAGACTACTAGCGATGAAGTCGCATATCGAATTTTGCTTTCCATATATATATATATGCATTGCGGATTTATCCTCGCTAGTCAGTTTGCCGTCGTACTCTGATGATGATCATGGAAGGTCGAAAGGCGTCAGTACGTGTGACTGACGGCAGTTTATCTACGTTCCTCGACAACTGGTTAAATACAATGTAATTTGTGTTTACTTCAAGCTCGCCAACTTGTTTTAAAAAATTACGCTATAACTTTGCGTTAAACTAATCGATCCACTTTCTGGGGTTTGAGGCGTGCCTGTACTTAATTATGCGCATTATTAAAGCCATATAGCTACTTTTTACATATTTGAATGAATTAAGGAAATATTTCTGTGAATATATCATCTGCATGTCTCAATTTTCGAATATAGCTGTTGGTGAACGCTCATCTCAGCTTGAATATGGATCCTGTGTTAGCAGCTGCCTGTCAGCGTGAAATCGGCGAATTGTGTTCTGCGGAGTTGGCAAACTCTGAGCTTATAAGCAACCGACGCGTGAACGGCGCAAATGTGCCCTGGACTTCCGCGCGTCGTGAGACTGATGTAGCGGAGTGCCTAAAGCGAAGTCTACGTGAAAACCGATTGTCGTCAGGATCAGTTTGTAGCGAAGAAGTTTTACGAATCATTAGCGAGGAGAAAGTTGATGTAAACGTCGATCCGCTTTTATATCAATCATGCGCAACAGAACTGGCAACAGTTTGTGGTCACGTAAGTCAAGCCTCACGCTGTTTACATAATTATGCTTATCATTATCCTAGGCAAATATGCGCTATTTTTTATAACCTGCTTCATTACTGCATAATCGTGAAAAAGCCTGTTAACGAGGAAAGAATAGAGATGTTAAAGGTAGACGATTCCTCGCGTAACCCGATAAACTTAGTTATAGATGTTCGCACGGCACCGATCTTATTTTGCACACAAGGGGGCCCAGCGTGCTCGTTCTCCTAGCAGCCTGAAGACTGACTTGATTGCTGTGAGTATTGATTTTTTTTAATTCGCGGTCACCATCCACATTTTGTAGATATGCACAAGTCTTGTCATTTAATATTCAATTAAAATATAAAATTGAAGAGGAGGATTGCGTTCTGCAACGGATTCGTTTTGCCTACACCCATCACCAAACTTCCCCCGCCTGATGGGAAAGATAAACTCCAACCGCAATCTGCATCCAACGCTGTCCGCAATTGGATTTTTACAAGGGGGGGGTACTTATTGTGGTAGGCGCTGTAGAACATTTAATTCACACATTTCTAAGTGAATGGCGTCTGGTGAAATTGCGCAAAATTGGTGTAACCTGTACATAAATAATTAAACATGTCATGGAGCGAGAAAACTGTGAGAGACCGACGAAACACCTTACATTTTCAATAAAGGCCTGGTGTGCAAACGTGTTTGCTTATTTCAAGGATGCTATTATGCAAGAGAACTCCTTGACTGTATAAACAAAAGCAAGTTGCTCGTACACTGACGTAACCGTGGAAGTACATCGCTTGTATGCATTGTTGAAGCGTTTTTCCATTTCCGAAAAACGATACCTCGAATGATCTTTGCTTAGATGGGCTAATTTTCTTTCGTCATCATTCCTAGCCTTGACATGACATCGTTTGCATTGTTAAACGCGTGTTGAACTAACACTCGCCTCTGCTCCTCTTTTTGTCTGGTTTTGTTTCAGTTGACTGAGAACGATGGCCAAAAGATGTCGTGTCTCCTCTGGCTGGCAGATAATCCGAGCTCGGATCGGAGCCTTGGTGTCAACTGCCAACGTCAGCTGATGGCACGCCGTCAGTTGTGGGCCAGCGCTGTCAAACTCTCTCCTCAGCTGGTGCCTGGGCCACAGAGTTTGCACGGTCTTGGCAGTCAGCTCATGTCAGAGAGTAATCACCAGTTGCGTCAGACCTTATTTATGGTGGTCGCCGGTGTTGGGCTTTTCATCTTTTGTTTTGGAGTGCTTTGCGGTCGGACGACGAAACGAGTTCCACATGATGTAAAGATTAAGTAATGCGTAAAGTGGTTAAGCTGCTAATACCGATAGGCGGCTCCGTTGTACCCTAGTCTGGTTGGTAGTATTTTGGTTTGCGTTTTAGAACCTATTCCGAATAACTGATCGATACGGCAGCTTTTTTCCTAGTCTATGATCAGGTGTTCAACAAGTTAAGACGCTCTATGCTAGGCAGCAACAGGAATCCGGCATAGTGACAAATTGTTGTTGCGCCTTGTATACTGGATAATTTAGCAGCAGTAGTAGTTGTAGAAGTAATTGAAGAGAATGGTGTGTATTATGCAACTTTGATCGCGCCAATTTTACGCAAGTTGAAGCGTCTTGTGTGGAACACCGTGTAGGCAGTGAAAACTCAAAATGTGTGGCTCTGTTATCTGTTGTTTTCAATTATTAAGTTAATGGCGTTAATATTTTGCTTAAACAGTTAAGTAGAGTGTTAACTTCATAATAATTCGAGAGCATTGTTCAGATCCAGTTAAACTCTTTAAAAATTTCATTTTTTGGATCTGTCATTTAAATTATATATATATATATATATATATATATATATATATATATATATGTTTGTGTGTGTGTGTGTATGTGTCTAAATATGCGTTATCTATGCCTGTGGCTACAGATGAAATTTGCATCAAATTTATTGTATATGTGCAGGATGGTAATTTTAAGAACTTTTTATCTAGTGTGTTTAATTTTATAGAAGTTTTTAAAGAACGTGGGTTATTTTTTCTGACGTTTATTCATATTTCATGCAAAAGGTGTATTTAACCTTTCATGCGTATATGTATGTATGTATGTATGTATGTATGTATGTATGTATGTATGTATGTATGTATGTATGTATGTATGTATGTATGTATGTATGTAAATATGTATGTATGTATGTATGTATGTATGTATGTATGTATGTATGTATGTATGTATGTATGTATGTATGTATGTATGTATGTATGTATGTATGTATGATGGATGGATGTATGTATTTATGCATGTATGTATGTATGTATGTATGTATGTATGGATGGATGTATGCATTTATGCATGTATGTATGTGTGTATGTATGTATTTATGTATGTATGTATGTATGTATGTAAGTTTGTGCATGTATCTATTAAGCGTATCCACGGTTTTCTTTCTTGGGTAGTCAATTTTCACTCACAGTTCGGCAATCATCAGATTAATCGTCATTTCCTATTACGCATAGAGTTTGGCTTCGTGGTGACATCCCTCCAAGGGCTTCCACACCGTTCGTACTAACCTCTGTGAATGGAGTTTCATCTCACCTTGGCTGTTTAACGTTTCGTTACCTCATCTCCAGCACCATCTTCAGACATCTAATGACAACCAGTTCACTGTTTACACAACCAGATTTAGGCAAATGTGTTGGCTGGTCGTGAAATCAGTGTACTATTTGCTATTATATCTCTGAGGATGGTCCTCGAAATGGATACCGAAACGTTAAACAGCCAAGGTTAGATCGAAATTCATTTCCAATGGTTTGCACGAATAGTGTGGTAACCTTCGGAGTGAGTACATCATGAAGCTGAACGCAGCGCGTACTTAGAAATGAGGATCAACCGGATGATCGCGGAAATGAGAGTGCAAATCGACCACCCATTTAAGAAAATTGTGGATACGCTAAATATGACGGTCACACTACGCAACCGAGAAAAACAACTTGCATGTATCTCTGCTTGAGTGCGCGTACATATGCAAGTACGTGTGCATGAATCTATGCATTTATATATGTACACATGTATTTATGCATTTATGTATGTATGCATATATGTATATATGTATTCATAGATGTATGCATACATGTATGCATGTAGGTATGTATGTATTTGTGTAGGCGTTCATGTATGTGTGTATATATGTTTTCACGTATGCATGTATATGCATACATTTATATATATATATATATATATATATATATATATATATATATGAATGTATGTGTGCTTATTTTCACATGTCCAATTGAAATTATTATCGTAAATCCAAATGTAAATCAAGATAATTTCATTTCATTCGTCATACATAATTACAATTAATGTATTTTTACTTGTTTGCAAATGAGTGTTGTTTTTTATTTGTTGAAGTTGCTTTTATTGGCTTACAGCATTTTTTGTCATGTGAAACTCTGTTTTGTTCAGGGCCGTTTACTTGTGAATTAAAATTATAATGATGTATTGTTGTGAATATATAACGATTGAACGTGAATCTAGCGAAAATCGTAGTTCGTTTTCCTAGTTCTACGTCGGAGCATTGAATTATTTAAAAGTCGGCAAATTCCCTTCAAATATTGCCAATACTGGCATTAACAATGTTAAAACTGTTGACGGAATCTGTTTTCCAAATAAACTAAAGTTGCTATTTTAAATGGCTTCATTTTATAAATATCATTATCATCATAATCATCATCGACAACAAGAGCAGCTGCAGAATCGTCATCATCAGCATCATTATTACTATCATGATGAACCTCGTGTTCATTAAAAGCATAATATCGGCATTTGGGATATTATGCGTAACTGCAACATTTTTATGAAAGAACATTTTAAATTTGAAGCTGGAATAGAAAAATGATATCTAGCATGGAAACCGTACGACAACGAGACCATTGTTTTCTTCTTACAGCTTAGCTACTAGGCCACGTGAACTGCAAGGTAGAATAACACGGACAATAAAGCTTCTTTGCTTTTTTACTGTATTGTTTAATAAACCGTTGGCATGCAATATTTTTCTACGAGAATGTTTTTTTCAGCTTACGAAAAAAATAAATGGACGAAACGCAAACTGTTTAGAATTTCTAGAAATAAGAAACGAATGCTACAGGCTTCAGGCGACGTTCATTAGCTATTTACGGAGTGTGGTTATTTTGTGAGGTTTATGACTTCTACTTAGCTGCGATTGGCGATGTGCGGCCCATTCCGATTTGTTAATAACTAATTGGCTGGCAGCAAATTGTGGTTTTATGGTCTTACTATTTGCTCGGCATTTTGCGAGGGTCTCCGTCATTCCTTTGAAAGAGGAAGTGCGTGTCGTTGATTCCTATTCGGTGGGCTAAGTGAGCATAATTAATTTATTATATTTTTTGTATAACTTCTGCGTTTTTCACTGTTATTATCGCCATGACTGGCTTGTTAGGCAATTTTGATTATCTCCGATGTCGCCTACCTTCTTCAGGTGACCGCTCATTATTGTCGAGAAATTATCGATGTTAGCAGCACAAACGCGCACCGACTTAAGGAGACAAGGTGTATAAATTTATTTAAATTCAACTTCATGTTTATTAAGGTATATGTGTCTGCTGCATTTTTAGCCTACATGTTTTTTATGACAAATGTTATGAATATACACAATATCGCCTCTAAAAACATGATAGTAATGATTACTTTAATCAAGGTTGCGATCTTTATATATAAACACCTAACCAATTAGGCACACCAATTTGTCAGTATAAAGTAAGCATTGTACAGTGTATAAAAGGCAATTCATTCAGTAGACCGATTTCGTCCTTATTGGGAACTCATCACGTACTGGCCAATGTTTGCGTGGACAGGTCTCGAACCTGGGCACGCCTGCTTCGGAATCTGTGTTTTAACCACTGAGCTACCCTGGCGCATATTACACACAGTTTTTATTTATGTACTAACTAAAGGAAAGGCTGGCTAACAAAGAAACACTGCCCGCTCAACCAATGCTTGTTTAACTGCAATAATGTTCATTCAATACCACTTCCCAATCTAGTGCGAATGCCAAAGAAGATCCACCTAAAAGAAAGAAACTAACCGAGTTACATTAGTTAGTATATGACTAGAAATTGTGTTTAGTATGCGGCTGAGTGGTTCAGTGGTTAGATGACCAGAGTCCGAAGCAGACGTGCCCAGGTTCGAGCCCTATCCGCGGCAAATTCTGGTCAGTACGTGATGAGTTCCCAATAAGGACAAAAGCGGTCTACTGAGTGATTTGCCTTTTCTACACTATGCAATACTTAGTATATACTGACAAATGTATATACATAGTGGGTCAGTTGTTTATATCAAGATCGCAACCTTGATTACAGTAATTGCTATCACTGCCCGTGCAACAGGTGTACGTTTAATGGTAGTAATAAGCTGCCTTGCATAGCCATCGTTTCAGATATGCCATTCACAACTGAGTAAGACTTTAGTTGGTAGTGTGAATACAGATAGTCAAATGGGCGCTAACATTAGATTTACAGGTTGTTGAACTTTTTCTGTTCATCATCAAACAAGCTAATTATGATAAAAATTAAATAAAAAATGCATGTGCATAATGTTACAGGTGTCTATATGAGGATCGCAACCTTGATTTAATTAACTGATGTAGGCAAGTTTTAAAGATAGCCTATTTTTCGATTGTTATTCGACTGCTCGTGTTTCATTGCATTGTTGTCTTTTATGTTGATTGCTTTTGAATTTTCTTCTTCTTCTTCATCATCATCATCATCATCATCGGCAGCAACAGTAAAAGCATCGCAGGCGGTATAATATTTGCCTTGAAATCCTGTTGCGTCCCTGTCACACAATTTGTGTGAGAAAAGACTTGGTCCCCAAATTCTAGCGGCCACAGATGATGCATATTCACAGATTCCTTTTTCTTATACGGCCTGCTGTGCATGGATGAGAGGCACCATTTGTTCGTAGTGTCTGAGTTTTGGATACTTGTAAAATAGTTCTGGTGAGCATCCAAAACTAGCGCTCCACTTCTGACAAGCTTGTTCTTATTATGCTACTAAGCATTTAGCACTGACTATTAACTGTGCAGTCATGCCTTAATTCAAGTCGTGTGTAAGATTTGTTGACTGGCTTCCGATTGCACTGTCAAGGTACATGGTGCCGTTTTCAGCACGGCCAGCTAGCATCCGTTCTTCGTCGGATCGCCCTGAGTAGAGAGAGAATCAAGATCCTTCGGGACGTCCACCAAACAACGTGAAAAACTCAAATCTAAACTTTTCCAGGTGCTAAGTGGGAATTTATAGACAGCTGTTCGTCGCCAACATGCATGGTAAAGAATGTCTTGTCTATCAATGTCTAGAAATATTACTGCTGCTTGCGTGTTCATGTGCCTCTATTTCACTATCTGTCTCGCTCCTGTACAATCTTAAAGGTTTTATCTTCTTTCAATTTGGCTTTAATTTACGTTTATAACTGGGTGTAATATGATTGATGTTTACGGCCTTGACGATTCGACTTTAAAGATGACAGATAGATTTTTACCTTTCACAGTGAGTCTTATTGCATTTACCTTTCTGTTCTGCTAGGAATCAAATAACTTACACAAAATTGGTTATGTTTAACAACGCCAATACAGTATTTAAAGCTTTTAGACATCGTACAGACTTGTTTTTAATTTAGAGCTCATTTAAAATAGGCTAGTCTTCTTAAATGACTATGATTTTTTTATTTTTTTAAAAAATTTTCTATTCAAATCTTGGCGATACAGTCTGCTTTTAAAATGTAAAATATAAATTTTAACAATAATGCTCTTTGATTTTTTAAAACATGATTTGTAATTAATAATATCTAGATTTGTGTGAATTAATTCCGTGGTGCTATTTTTAACTGGCACTCGTTGAGCTTATTAATTTTTATTGTTGAGTTTTTATATACTGAATTCAGCTAAATGCACTTGTATTTGCACAAGTAGTTTGTCATATTTTGCATTTTCTTTAAATCAGCTGACTTTTTCGTTCATCGTGTTTCTCAAAGCCATTATAATTTATGAAAACTAAATGTGCATTGTATGTACACATGAAATGGTTTCCGTGTACGCATAAATAAACATATATTTCCAACCGGGTTTTCTTCCATATAAAAAATAAAAATAAATTTCATCAAATACAAGAACCGTTTCTCTATTATGAAACAGCGTCGCAACTTAAACGCCTGTTCCAAATTAAATAGTGAATACTCGTCTGTAATTACGCAACCTATGATAATTCGTATGCACGTTTTCCAGAAATAGCATTTAACAGAATTACTAAATTCACTAACAAAAATGAGCGTCACATAAAAAGCTCTATGGATATTTTGAAATAAGAGAGTGACCAATCAATTGCATAAATACCCCCAGTTCAAGCTTAATGCCTGAACATGCTTTTCCTACCTACATCTAGTAGACTGCAGTTTTATATTGTCCCTTTATCCATAGAGCTTCATATTTGGCTAGATCATTTCTGTTATTGCGTTTAGTATACACATCTTGCGTCTTGAAATTTCAACGTGTTGCAGACCTACGAGTGCAACAGGGCTGCCCACGTCTCTCAATTCTGGAGAAGAAGAAGCGATTAAAGATACCAATGCGCAACACAAAAATCGTTTTAAAATCTGCACATGTTGATGAAAAAACATTTTTATCATTGAAATGGTGAATGAATATAAGTACTCCTTTTTTGGTTTTGACTGCTCCTGGGGAGATATACTGAAGAATGAAACAATGTTCTATTGAATGAATTGTATTTCAAGACAATAGACTTTTGCTCTGAAGGAAATGAACAGTGGCTGTACTTATTGAGCTGCATTGATCAGTAAATTATTTGGATTTAAACCGCATTGCCATTAACGTTATCTCGGTAGAAACCAACCAGTACTTGTGCGAGTAGAAACCATCAGGATTGAGCCAAATGATGTAGTTTGATTTCCATATATATTCAATGCGGTTTGATCCTCGATAGTCAGTTTGCCGTCGTACTCTGATGATGATCAAGGAAGGTTGAAACGCGTCAGTGCGTTGCGGCTGGCGGTAGTTTTGTTATGTTGTTCGACGACTGGTTTAATACAATGGGATTGGTGTTTACTTCAAGCTCGCAAACTTGATTTAAAGAAATGATGTAGTTATATGTAAACGATCGTTCATTGTTCACAATGAGACAATATGTGCACGTTGGGTAATCGCTAAGCAACAAATGCCGTACACATTTTCTGAGTTGATCACAATTTTCTCATTATTCGTGAAAGGCCAGTTTGCGAGCTTGAAGTAAACACCAATCCCATTGTATTTAACCAGTCGTCGAACAACGTAGCCACACTACCGCCAGTCGCACCCACTGACGCGTCTCTACCTTCCTTGGATCATCATCAGAGTACGACGGCAAAACCGACCAGTTGAGGATGAAACCGCACTTCTCTGTATATATGGAAAGCAAAATTAGATATGCGGCTCTACCCTCTAGCAGTCTCTGCATATATTGAACTTGATCTGAAATGTCGGCTGCAATAATTGTATGCACTCACACACACATATATATATATATATATATATATATATATATATATATATTGACAATACAATAATTGATTGTTATGGTGGTGACAATTCTTTAAATCAAATATGATTTAAAAGCAATGTGCATTTACAGTCTTATGAAAATATGCTTTCGAAATTCTTGTTTTAAATTGCTTCAAGAATATATTTCTTGCATCATTTTTAGAAATGCAATATAGTGTAGGTCTTCATTAAATGTGAATTATGCTGTACTTTGTCGTGTCTTGTTTATCAGCGTCAAGTCATTCCTTGAAACTCTGCGAAGCGTCATTGTTGGGGCTGTTCAACTCGTAAAACAGAATCTCAACACTCAACATTATTTACGTTTAGTTTATAAAATTTCTATCCAATAGAACCACGATTGAACGACATGTTTTTCTTCTGTTTAGAAATGATATCCAAGAAGAATGTGCCATACCACACCATATGTTGAAACTTTCTCAGTCTGTATTTTCCCTAGTGGCTATGCCATCGTAAAGTTTGAAAAAGAACACCACTCCGAATTCAAAAAGCGATGCTACTGGGCTGTATCGACTGGTCTTAAGAGGAAAAGGCGATTCATCCAGAAATCACCGCTCATCTCCTTTGCAACACTTCATACAGTAGAATTTGGCCACCGAAGTCAGGGCTCGAATCATTCTCTATTCATCAAGAGCTTTCATGTTTCTGTAATCCACTGAGCAAAACCAGCCGCAAGCGCAAACACAATTATACCGCAGGTGGCCATAATGACACTATTTGAATAAAAGGCTGCGAGCTTGGATACTAACAGTAATCCTATATATATATATATATATATATATATATATATATATATATATGTGTATATATATATATATTTATCAGTATAAAAAATAAGCACTTGGTTAACGTAGTGTTACTACCCACCCAAGAAGACCGCAGCCGGCCTAACACTTAAAGATTTTACGCATATGTGGTCAAAACGTTGTAATGATAAAAAAGACCGTACAGTGCCTAAAATTATATGTAGAAGTTCAGCCTGTGTTGATATAAATGACGCCTGGGATACGAATTAGTTACACTCGAAGCAGAGAGAGAGAGAGAGAGAGAGAGAGAGAGATCGAGTGAGGTAGAGAGCCGATATCACCAAGAAAGAGAAATGATTAGGTCAAACTTTTGTTTGGATTTCGTTGAAACGCTCAAGAAAGTCCAGTTCAAAGTCATTTGGAGCAAATTGAAGACATTGATGCAAAAACCTTTATTGGGTTAAACAAGGGTCACGCGACAATCGCATCTTCCGTCGTTGGGAATACTGCGGTTTCGTAAACTCTTCATCGCCAAACTTGACTTTTTCAACTCTTATTAAGACAACTCAGCCGCAAGTAATAGGCTACCGAACAGAAGAGCATGAAGTCTCCTCAATACATCCGGGAGTTTATATTTCACCTTCAGATTGTGTCCAGGTGGATGCACGCGGAAAGTTCATGCTGATAAGGTAATAAGGTTTACTGTAGGTAGGGATAACATGAAATGCGCGAAATAATTGGCCCATTGAAAGATCAATCTAGCCAGGCACTCAACGATTGTTATACAGAAAGATTGGGAAGTCTACAAATGCAGCTAATTTTATTGAAAGTACCTAAGTAAAGTTAAGAAATACTATACCTAGTAAATAGAAATATCTTATAGAACGATAAATTTAAAATGTATGCAACTTGATTAGACCGATACCAGAATATATTGCCGCTATCAACCGATAAAAGGACGTCGACAATCTAAAGTCAGTACAAAGAAAGCTTTTGGTTCACTTCCGCACCTGTATATCACAACAGGATTACAGTTTGCACGCTGAAACGTCGGCGGCTCTGGAGGATGCAAGCGCTTGCATAAAGTTTCTCCATGTAGCTCTCGAACCAGTGAGACTAAAGAGGTCGCTACAGAACCACGGCAGCGGATCATGAAGCTGGAACTAGATCTGACCATGATTCTCCTCCTGGGTTGGTGGGTGGGAATGTTGCGCAGTTACTCCTCTTTTGCAATGTACAAAATTACAATCAATTGCCAAAGGGGCTTTAGAGAAATGTGCCAACCATCTAAGGTAAGGTTTAAATTTTTTGGCAAATTGAACTAGAAAATATCATCATAAACCTAAATGATCTTTTTTAATTTGATCGTCATTCTTAACATAAATCGAAATTTATGATTATACTTCATCGCAGAATAACATCACATACAACTACCGTTGGTCATAAAGCATCACTTTTGTTAGTCGTTACACCTGAATTATGTTCCTTAATTGTTCCTATTGATGATTTAATCATAACTCTTAGCAGATAATCATTATATAATATAATTAATTAATAAGTTTTTCCTATATTATAATAGGCGTCATATTAAAATTGATATGGATACAGGCAGTGTTATCAAGCAGCTGAATTCCTGATTTGAGAGTATTAAATTGATAAATAATAGAGAATTCATCATCTATATATGAGAGACTAATTGCAATAGTTGTTTATGTGATGTGATATCTTTATATTGTAAATATTTTTCAATATTATTGTTCATTGAGTAATATAACTATTGGAATCCAAATAATGATGTTCATCTATCTCGTAATCAAAACAGATTAACTAGGTTATTTGTAGAATCAATTGAAACAGTATTGAAAACGGGCTTTATCAATGTAATATTGGTGGAAATATCATTATGCACAATATCTAATGAAGCCTTTACAGTAGCAGGAAACTAGGTTAAGCGAGCACAGGATAAACAAGAATCAAGGGAAGAAATCCAATATTTATAATTTTGAGATAGGAAACATAGAATGTGAGTCTGAACACTTTATGATTCCACCGTCATTTCCATTTAATTATTTTAACCGGAGTTTGTTCATCGACATCTTCAACTCCTTTCAATACAATTTCTTCCTATTTAACCTTATCTGCCACAAATCTTTGTAATATGGAGATTCAAGCAAATGATTTAACCCTAATAGCTTTTTGTTTTCAAGTCAATGTTGTTATAAGGAATGTGCTGTGTTTTAAATCAACTACTACCCATTCATTTCCCTTGTTTTTCTCATTCAAAACTCAAATTCATTGGATACAATTAATATCAAGTAATTTTATTTCATTTAATTTGTACCACTTTGTCCTATAACTGCACGAAATGGTTTTATTTGACTGACACAACTTCCACCTCATTTATGCCATAATTTCAATATTGCACCGTGGATGTTATTTAACCGTAAACGGAGTCATTATGGTAGTTGAGGTTGTGGTAATAGCGTTGAACTGCAATATTCATCATAATCGTGCGTTTGTGTTTGCGTAGAACGGTTTTGTTGCTCAGAAACACGAGAGCACAGAAACGTATACAAGCCTATACCTATATAGAGGTAAACAAATAAATTTTTGTAAGACAGATATAATTAAATAGATTTACAGTAGTCTGGTCATATGAACCTGTCAAATGTACCCACACCTTTAACTGTTTTATGTTACAAAATAAATTAGAGCCAGAAGGCGATCAAAGTGAAACCGTTGAATGTACGTTATGATCCTGATATAAACACCAATTCCGCTTACAAAGGTACACCTGTCACATATAAACCCGTCGTAGTGACTATCCTCCTGAATGTGGCACACAAAGCCGTAACCATGTTTGATGATCAATTGTACAAGGGCTAACGGGGCTGCGCAGTCACTATGGTGGATTCCGACCGGCAATGATCTCCTATAAAATAACGCCAGAGCCCGACGACGGCACCATGACTCGCGTAAGCCTGCCACAAAAGGGGACAACAGCCACAGGATTATATGACCTCGGACGAAAAATTCCACTTTCCGAAATGGCGAATGAGCTCTCAACAGCCAACGCAACCATACTATTTACTGCTGCCTCAGACTGCGCTTGGATGCATATTAGAGGTGTGTCCTGATCAAAAAGCTGAGTGGTGAGGGGGACACCACTTGTAACAATTCCCAAAGAAACCCAAGTGAGTCGTCAACTATGAATACCGATCATATACGGCGTCCCCGCGCGACGCGCCTGCCCTCCCCAGAGGTCAGTGCTATGAAAAAGCTATCTGGTTTTACCATGGAAAACACCTGTATTATTTATTTCGGGTGTTGAATGTTCGGAGACGTTTGATATCGGGCAGCCGCTAAATCACGGCCAAATTTTTTGTTATACGCCTAGATTGAAGTTGTACGCCTGTCTGAAGTCCGACTGCCCAAGTACCGGACTGAATGGAAGATAAAAGTAATTATTGGGCAGAATAACCAACATAATTTGATGCATCATGCGCGCACCAGCGACGGGTCCGGACAATATGGTAAACATTTACTTGGTCCCATGAAAGTGGTAGAGCTGTATGCTTATTTCTCAATCCTTGTATCATCGAGGATCGCAACAATCCGACTCACGGAGAGGTAAACTCTTTAACATCTAGTCAAATATTCGCTGCACCAACCTCGTGCCGATTCAGATGTGAAAGATGAGTTCACGACCTACTGCAAGAGACCATCAACGAATTTCCAGAGGCGATACTGTTTGTTGCTGCGGGACCAACGCACAGTCAGACCCCCTGACCTATCCACCAGACATATACTCGTGGTTATTCTGAGTGAGCGCCAGAGACCCAGAGCATCTTATCAGTCATGGTAGAAGCCAACCAAGGCAGCTACTAACAGCTGCGTTTCCTCTAAATACCTCAAAGCATTTGTCAAACTGGTATTCAAACGATGGTCACACAGCCAATCACTCCGGACTATTCTGCGTTGCTCGTGTTGAATGTCTTCATTAGAAGATTGCAGGTCACTGAGGATGCTGAAACTGGCAACCGAGGATAGTCCGACCACACTTAAAGTACAAATTGAGGCCTTGATTCAAGTCCTGGACGGCGCCGTCAACTACGAAACGCTCAACGTTGCTGTTTCAATGGATCCATCCTTGTAACAGCGATATCTGCCTCACCGCCGTGTTAATCACGCTGATTGGTGGAACTCATGCTGTAGATAAAACCAATGTAAGAGCATCAATGGAACAACTTGAAACTTCACTAGCAAGCTGCGCTTGAAACGCTCGGAATCATCAAAAGTCACCTGTAGCACTGATCTCTTAAACGCAATGATGCGGGTAAAAAGCTAGGGATGCCCGGATGGAATAACGCGCCCACTATCGCCACCTGAGACGGGTGAAAAACCACGAGGTCTGCTCGGGCTGAATCGTAAGTAGCATCAGATGAATGGCTTCCGCCATAAATCTACGTAAAACGTCGGTGACGGGGTCTCTTCCGCTCTATACGTAAAGATCCGGTAAGCGCACAGACACCTATGAAAACAGAGACCAGGATTCTCGATGTCACAAAATCGTAAGATGGGCTTGGCCTGTTATTGAATCAACTTTAGCGGCAAGTGCCGCTCCCACCGCAAATCCACCTCTGCAACATTCACACCAGTTGATGGGACTGCGGTTTTCCCCAACTGAGGCTGAGATCGCCAGCCAGATCACATCCATGCAAGGAAGAGCAAGAAATCCCCAGTAGTGACGGTTCCGGTAGAGACCAGCGCGCCTGCAAGAAGGCACTACTGCCATCAATCCATCGACTGTTCTCTTCTATCTGGGAACAAGAAGCATGCCCGTCAGACTTCGGAATGTCAATCCTGCTACCGTTTCCCAAAAAGGGTGATAGATCAAGGTGCGAAAACTACCGTGGTATCAGTCTTCTCAACACCGCATCCAAGCTGTTGGCGTCGATTCTATTGAACCGCTTCTGTAATGAGCGGCATGTCCGTACCCGTCCCAATCAGGGTGGATTCCGCCCAGGCAAAGGCTGCGTTGATCAGATCTTTACATTACGGCGAGTTTTGGAACATCGCAACGAATTTCAACAACCAACCGTCGCTCGTTTTATTGACTTCCGAGCTGCTTTTGACTCTGTTGATCGCGACTCCCTATGGAACATGCTGCTCGACGGTATGCCCATAAAACTCGTCAATCTGATCAAGGCCTACTATGCAGCCACCAAAGCCAGAGTACGTGTTTACGGAGAAGAATCGGATGAATTCAGTCTGCACACAGGGGTTCGACAAGGATGTCCCTTGTCACCCATATTGTTCAATTATGCGGTTGACTGGATTCTGAGCAACGCGCTAACTGAGTTCCGAGGCGTTCAAGTATCAAATAACCTATGGCTGACGGATGTTGATTACGCAGACGATGTTGTTCTCCTTGCTGACAGCTTTGGGAGCATGCAAGCCGTTTTGGATCAAGTGGCCCAGTTTTCATCAGCCGTTGGTCTGGAAATCAATGCCGACAAAACGGAAGCCTTCGCCATCGGTGTATCTTCATCTGATGAGCAGCTCACGGTGTACGACAGCCCAATCGAAACAGTCACAGTCGACGATTTTACGTACCTTGGCTCAAAAATACTTCCAACTGGCCAAGCAAAGAATGAAGTCCGAACACGCATCGACCGTGCCAGACTTGCTTTCTTACAATTGAAGAACTCACTTTGGAGAAGAAGTGAAATCAGCCTCAAAACAAAAATCCGAGTCTACCAGACCATTTGTTCGTCTCAAAGATGCAGCTGCCACGTGGTGACGGCAGAAGACGGCTGATGGTTCCGCAAGTTCAGCGCATTCGCACCACTGGCAGCCTTAAAAGACAAAGATAAAATGGATGGACCGAGCGGCCAACGCATCTGTTCGTCAATAATGTTAATGATCGCTGTGAACATCCGTCCAGAATCCAATGATCGTCGACTGACTGGTCAAATGCCCTCAAACCGAAGACGAAATGGTACGGTGTGATAACTCCGCGGCCACGTGCAAACTGTCGCCGCCGAGGTGGACGCAACTGAATATAGTTGGAAAAACATTGCAACCAATGGCGGTTGAATCGAGTTACAATGTTTATATCCCGCGTCACTGGAGCGCCCATTGGCCTCTCTTTTATGTTCCGAAATAGCTGCCAATCCGCCTTGTAGTGAGAGGTATTAACCTGGACATCGAGAATGGACGGCTTATCCTCAAAAAGGAGCCAGCCACAGTAAAGGTAGGTCAGTATAAACAATGTATTTGCATTATTTAGAAAATATACTGTCCAGAAGACTGGCTTTCGTCCTAGCTGAGAGTTCTTTCGCCGTATCATTAAAATTTGCCGCAGACAGTTCGAATCTAAGGGCTCCGTGTTTACAAACCAACGCATCTGTATAAATATTAAATCATCCATAAAGAAGATATATATATATATGATATATATATATATATATATAGATATATATATATATATATGCCAAATATCATCATACAAATAAAAGTCGTTATAAATCAATAAATTGAAATGTTAGTTTTATATCAGACTACAACATGTATATGTATAGATGCACTAGCTATTTCCATCATTCATATAATGCCCAGTGAACCTTGCCTTGGTGTAAGTGTGGTGTTTAATTATTAAGGCCCTGCGCCTAATCCGTATACCAGCACGCCATCTCTTCACAATACCCTCCTCCTTTGTCAACATTTCAGGATATTATGTCAGTACCCCATATCAACAATATGGTACCATCTATGGCTGTCGAGTCGCGTTATGGTGAACATAATGATTCTGATGTGTTTGGGCAATATAAAATGAATATAATTATTTGAGAACACGTTTATACTCACATAATCCCCTACACTTGTTCGATCGATATCAGCCATCGTATTTCTCGCTGGTAACAATAGCTTGTTCAATGAAATGTTTAGCAAGATAATTGGTTGTATATGATGCTTTCCACCTTGTTTTGATCGTAGTGGTTTACATGGATTCCCAGCTCATAATTATCATTATCCAACTGAGATTTAATTATCCCTATCTCCGTAGCTAATTCTAATTTCCGTTGTTTGCAAGTTGTCACCCTTTCTAATTTTTTCCACCCGTCGATGCCGTTATTATTTAGCTCAAAACAAATACTTTATTTTGAATTAATTATTTATAGGATTTCGCTCGTATAAAGCGCATTCATTTAGTGAAACAAAAATACAAATATTTTGTTTATTCGCGTTCAATTTCTACAGTTCGCTATTGCTCAACACGCTGGATCGATCTTTGCATCCATGAGGCCGTCAATCTTAGGCGAATGCATGTAGGTCGTCCGTGGAGAAGCCTTCGAAGACCATCACAATTCCGGTGTTCCTGTGCTAGACCTGCAGCACAAACCATTGCACCGTTTCGAAACTGCCAGAGCTTCGGTAAAGCACCAATCAGTTCGACTGTTTAATTGCATTTCACTGTCATTCTTGTAACTAATAGCCATTTGGCATGACTCACGTCGTGGAAGGGTAAAAGGTTGTTGGGGGACGTTTTTGACCGATTGACTGGCTTCCGGTATGCGCATCATTTCCTGTTTTTCGTGAGACTTCGATGCGGCGAAATGAGCATACGCCGAGCAGTACCCACGTTACTTCCCCGATAGCGGCTCTGCGGTATTGAAAAATCGTGGATCTTCTTTGAACTTTCAATGGCTCGTTAAGTGCACTTTTTATTCTCAACAGCCAGCGGTTCCGTAAAAATGCACTAGTGCTTTGCATCGCGTAAAAACGTCTATATGTCCACCACGACAGCGCTGAATCAACTTTCGTGGAAACATTGTACGTACCAGTTCCCTTTTTCTGTGACGGTAGTTTCGTTCCGCCTGGCGAGTTTACCTCGCTATTGGCTCTTCTGCATCTTTGCGCTACCTGTAAAGCCTGCTGTTTGTGTCTTTGCAATAAAACCATAATTTTGCGGTTCAGCATCCTCATTAATCGCTTAATGAAGAAATCGACAGCTTTATCTCATGGACCTTCGCCGCACCAGGGAGAGAGTTTCGATTGAGTATTGTTGTGTTGGTTGTGAAACTCTTTCACCACCAGGCAGAAACCAGTCTCTTTCTTTTTACCCTTAGAGGTAATGAGCCCATTTGTCGGAATTCCGCGTTGGTCTGGAGAGGTAATATGGTGCATTTATTTTGACAATTTATCGCCCAGTCATTTTTAACGCAATCGATCCAATAAGGGCATTTACATTTGAAGCAAACGAAAGACATGCGTAGATACTTTCATTTATTAATAATGTCGTCCAGTCGTCTGCAGCCACCATCAGACGCAATTATCGTCCCAAATTTTCACCGTAGGTTTTACATTGTATTGATTAACGGAAATAGTATTCAGTAATATACTCAATACATCAAAGTCTTTAGTGATCCAATGTCTTCATAATCAGCTTCACCATGTCCGTTGACAAGTTCTAGAAATTCAACATTAATAAAAATTCTCACGTGTGACAACGTTACCCCTACTTCTTTTTCTTCAAAAGCCATCTGATTATAATCACTTTTTAGGATGCTCTGATGGTC
Source organism: Eudiplozoon nipponicum (assembly GCA_029291075.1). Taxonomy (NCBI): domain Eukaryota; kingdom Metazoa; phylum Platyhelminthes; class Monogenea; order Mazocraeidea; family Diplozoidae; genus Eudiplozoon; species Eudiplozoon nipponicum. Next base: position 103,784 of record JAQBSW010001647.1, read on the forward strand.
TTCTCTCGATCTAAAAATCTGAGCCTAAAAAGGATATATAATTTGGGTATGATCTCGAATATTCTTATTGTTGAGATGGTGGACCCTATTTCCCCATTTAATTGGCCATTCTCTGAGAGCACTATTATGAATTGGTTGCGCCTTAAACGATGTATTCGTTTAAGCTGGAGCCTTTATATATTGAATTTGCTTCCAAACCACTGGCTGCCGCCGTCTGTTCCGGACTTGCTGAATATGCCGCGAAGAATTTCAATAAAATATGACGCTCCTGTCGGATTTGTAACGACACACATGCGTGGAGTCGTAGCTGCCAACAGGTTGATCATCATGGCCGAACTTTGAAGAGCCTGAGTTCTTTCTTCCAGGCCTCTCTGGGCGCTCGATATTGCGCCATATCTAGTAGGATCCAGCAGCCTAAACGTGATGGCCTCATGCGGTTGCAACCCTGGAAAAGACTCATTTTGCCTAGGACAACCTCCACTTGATGTGTGCCGTGGTATCAAGGTGAATCTCACCCAGTAATGTTTTCAGTGTGTACGATTCGGAAAACACATCACGAGGCCTGGTTCGGAAGTGATTCAACACTCGTCTTTTATATTCTTCATACGTCAGGTCGACTGGAAATTCTAGCTGGACTGCAACTGTCCGGTCAACTAATTCCTGGACAGTCACGCGCACAATAAGTGCTTCTAATGCAAATTCTTGCGTTCTAACTGAGGCTTCAAATATTTTGAACAACAACAGTGGCCTTCCCCCATCTAATGATGCAAGCATTGGCTTAAATTCTGATGACGGGCGGAGTAAACTCGTCGATTCGACTGGAAACACCGGCGTATTTCTGTCTGCTTCAACCTGGGCGCAGTCGTCGGTATTCGCTTCATCTATATCATTGATACGAAACCACCGTCAGTCGCTGACTCAGACAGACTGCTTCTGGTCCTTCCTTAATCACCATGTGAGCACGACGGTAAACTGACTACCGAGATCGCACCGCAATGTATACGGCGTTTTCAAGAACAGGTGTGCGGGATCTCACCTTTGGTAGTGACTTTGCTATACGTACTTGACTGATATCGTCGGTTGCACAATTTATATACGAGTCGTATCATTAATTCGTTTGTTGTGCCGCTACATATTTATAGGTAAAATTAAAAAGCCAGCCATTGATTATGCAAGTGGGAATAACAAATTACTTAAATCAATTGCGAGCTGGTAAACAGTGCAGCATTATCGCCAACTTGTCGAACAAATGAAGTGAGAGCGCTTCAGCGTTGAGGATGGAGTTTGCTATTTGTGACCATTGCGAAGTACACTTAAGCAAAGGTTATAGGAAAATGGTAGCGAAATTGGTCAAAAAATAATTTAGACATAGAGCTAATGAGGAAGATAATTAACATTCTCTACAGATTATCAGTGCAATGATGTATCTAACTTTATAGTTAAGAATACCAGAAATTTACCTACTGATTGGTTTATTCCTTCATTATTACATGAGTTAATCAAAAGTATGCATTTCGCGCCACAAAATCGGGCTCTGATTATTAAAATGCAATGTCAAAACGACTGTTAAAATAATTTTTTTTAAAGTTGGAATGCCAATATTTAAATTATTTACAGAAAGAAACGGTTTAGGCAGAAAGTGAAATATGAGTTGACTTTCTGTTATATCAGCAATGAAGCAGCTAACGTGGGTCTATGAGCGTATTAACTGACTGTAGTGTCCAATAAACGTTGCAAGTTGTACACGTGATACATTTAAAATTAATTGTTGGACAGCAATTTATAATTGTAGAAAACGGACATAATAGAACGCAAAATGTTTATCTTAAGCAGAAATATGAATAGGAATTTTGGTCTAGTCATTATAAACATCGTTATTTCATCAAGGCAGCAGGCAATGTCGTTACACTATCATAGTAACTGTGTATAGTCTTCCATGATCTTTATATCAACTGTTAAATACGCTTAAAATTAATGTCAATATATGTAGATTATGGACGATGAAAGTTGAATGGAAGTTATTTCATTATTATTAGAAGACGCAATCCGTTACATATTACTCTAACCAAAGTCATTATGATCTGAAATAAACAATCATCCCGTTAGTTGACAATAGATTTATTATCAATATGTTCATATTGGTGGCATTTGGGTCCAAGAGGCGTATTCGGGTTAGGGCACCAGATTCTGGGCTAGATGTCCAGGTAGTTCTCGTGCCTGCAATTTGAAAAAACCATTGTTGATAATAATATTTTTCTGATGACGATAATACATTATTTTGGCACTGATAAACGTGGCACTTGAATAATAAATAAATAACATACTCACAGAATTTGATTAAAGTATATCACATCATCACCATAAAATAATAAACATTTTAATTATATAAACTTCCTCCGCTGCATATTTGCATGTTAATTTAATGCAAGAATTCAAATTTAATTTGTAACCATTAAATTGAATAGCAAAAATGTGAGAGTTGTCATTTTGGTTGCTCTTAAAGACTTATTCTGTTCATCGAAGAAAATAATGACATGAAAGACACCATATTAAACTGATTTTTGAGCCTATCAAGTGATAGACTTTTAAATTAATACTGAAACGAAATAAGTTCCAAAATGTTTTAAACGGGTAGCATTTAATATTAATAGAGGAAATACCATTAAATTGTTACAATATACAAAACGTGTATTATATATTTCAATGACTAAATATTTAGTATAACATAAAGATATATTTTAACTTTACGTAATCATAATTTGATTCAGTTAATTACAATTTATTCCGATCCTGACATGATATATTTTAATAATTAACGCTAATATATGCAGAAAAATTTTTTTAACTGGTTAAACAGCAGTATTTTTGTTTATTAATAAATAACAACAGCTGCATATCGAAAGATAACATATAATAACGTTTTAAATCAAGTACTATGAGTTGTCATTTTAATCCTAACCTTTAAATCCAATAAGAAAGTTTTTAATTCAATTTTAGAATATTAAAGCGTTCCTATGACTGTATGCCTGTTAATCAATGTTAGGACATTGCTATACAATTTATAAAGTCAGTTGGTGTAATGATTTCATTTTGAAGAATATGAAGATAATCAGTTGTTCATAGCGGGCGATGACAGAAAATATTGCAAAAAGAATATTTTATTGATGATTTCAGCAAATTGTTAAAATCTTAATTTCCAAATATCACATTAACGTACACCAGAAAAAAATTACTATTAATTAAAAATATGTGTAAAATAGGCCATTACTTCAAATGAATGAGTTAATTTGTTCAGTTAGTTAAATACCATAGCATAATATCCGATACTCTTGATCATTCATTTTCACTGAGACCAAATGGTCAGATTCGCTTTTACAACACGCCAAACCAATGTTTTATCTGCATCTCATCTCTTTGATAGATTCCAAACATAGCTGATGAAAAATCGGTTCCGTCTAGATGCTGTACAAGTTTTCTGGCAGCCTAATTTCGCCCTTCTGCGTCTGGGTACGCCTGCTCTCATTCCGTCACTACACATTTAGCAATAGTGGCAACATGGGGCTGTAAAGCAGAAAATTAGGTTGCCCAGTTACAAGTGAGTGATGGTTCGATCTTAAGCTTTCATTCTCTTAATGCAGTTGCACAAGGTTGATGAATAGTATCTAATCAGACAATGGCCAAAAAGCTTCCTATTAGCAGTTGAAATTAGTTCCTTCGCAGTCTGGTACGGTTTATGGTTCTATTCCGTCATCACACATTTAGCACAAACGGGAAAACATGTGGGCTGTAAAGAAACACTGGTTGTCCAGCCAAAGTGAGGATGGTTTGAATTGAGTTTTACTTCAGATAAAGGCGCTGCTTGAAAGTTGTCACGTGTACAGTATCTGACCAGATGTCAATACAAAGCTCAGCGCAGCCGAAGTACGCCCTCAAGTGTCTGAAAATGCTTGATGCTCATTCCGTCAGTACATGTGTTTTAAGAATAAGTAGTTACCGCGCTGTTAGACAAAACTCTAGGCTTCTCGCGAAACAAGTTGATGGCTAAAGTCCCTTTAGACCCGGCAAGGTTCAAGCTACCATTCCGGCGATCGGGACTCCTGCCCGACGGTCGTCAGGCCGGAAATTCTATGGCTACGGGCCATAGACAAATAAACTCAGAGTGACTGGATGCTCTCTTTCTTTCATTATTAATGGATTTTTTATTGGTCAGCTCGATGATGATGGTGATGATGATTATGATCATTTGCTGTCACCCCGCTAATGCTATTAGTTATGTCTTAGGTTCTTGCTATAACTGAGAAATTACTTGAAGTATTTTTAATCGAATGAATCGAGTATACGTTCTACTAATTATTTTCGTTTGTTTCAATACAAGATAAGCGATCTCCCGCCACATTGATTCGCCCCTTTATGTGATTAAGTTTAAGGTTGAACTCACCAAGACGAAACATTTTCCGGATAAGACCCTGAGTGTGGTCATGTTGAAAAGTTTGCATTGCTTCCACCAAAAATGACATTTCTAACCTTATATTGAATGGTCGATATCTTCGGATGTGCACGCATAAATTGCGAAGGACTAAAAGTTCTCTTTCCATCGCCCAGAGCTGATGTTGAGCTGGCTCTAATTTCCGAGTGTAAAATCCGATCGGATGCTGCATGCCGTGAAATGTTTCTATCAATGTAACAAACAAAGTCACATCACATTTGTGAACAGTGAACATAAAAGCTGCAATTGATGTAATGGAATATAGGTTGGTATTTTTTACAAACAGTTCTTTAAGATTTAAATATGTTTTGAATGACAAACTCTCTTGCGCAGTGCTGTCCCTCTTGATGTGTATTTGACCGCATTCATCTTGTGCGGAACAATAGCTAGCACTCTTAGGTCGGTAAAATCTTGAATTTTGATCATTTTCAGGTGCTCTGCTTATTGGGCTTCGATTGAGGTTCTCACTTGTCCAACTTTTTTGAGCCTTCCATCAGCTGATTGACTGAAAATGACGACCGATTTCCCATTGTTCATTTCCCCTGATATTTCGAGACCTCATTTCCAGTCTCATCTTCTAGAGTTGACATAATACGCACAGGAGTAAAAAACACACTTAGGTGGCAAACGTCATTTTCAGTCAATCAGCTGATGGAAGCCTCGACAAAGCTGGGACAAGTGAGAACCCATCAATCGAAGCCAATAGGCAGAGCACCTGAAAATGATCAAAATTCAAGATTTTACCTACCTAAGAGTGCTATCTATTGTCCCGCAAAAGTTCTTTAAGATGGTCATATTTTAGTTGATTTGCAAAGTACCGTCGCAAACGCCTTGTTAATTGTTGTTTTATTGCTCAGAGGATTTTTCTTTTTCTACCGCATCGAATGTGAGTACCCAAGAAAGTACCAATTCGTCAAGAGCCCATACACACTCTTTCATGTTTAACACCAGACCAAATTTGTCAATACGACTCAATGTCTCCTTAATATCTTGCAAATGTTGGACAAAATCAGTGGAGGCGATTATAATTTTGTCAATATGGGAGTGTGTGCGCGGAAGTTTTTCCACAACCTCATTCGTGAATCGTTGAACCGTTTTCACTGCGTTGCGTAGACCAAATGGCATTCTTGTGTATTCAAAAACTCCAAACGGTGTTTTTACAGCAGTCTTTGCACTACTGTCCTCGTCCAGGGAAATTTGATGTGCATGCCGTTTTCTTCAGGCGTACAATTGTGAAAACCAATTATGCCGGAATGATTTCGCATTGTCCAAACGTCTTCTGGGGAATTATTGATTGGGTATTGGTCCGGAATGGTAACACGATTGAGAGCACGATAATCACAACATAGCCGCCAATCATCAACATGTTGCTTGGCTTGTATGTCAATAGGCGAGGCCCACGAACTTGAGCTGGGGCGAATTATGCCATCCTTCAGCATCTTTTCAACTGTTGCTTTGGTTGCCAGTAGTTTGGGTTCGCTGAATAGTCTTGAATTAGCAATTATTGGCGGACCGGTATTTATGATGTGATGCTCATTGTAAATCTACTCACGCTTATCAATCGGACCATCACATTCCAATATGTTAGGAAAACTTTGGACAAGTTCGCGGACATCAGGATGCGCTGACTCAAAAGCGTCATTATATTCCACATTGTAATGAGGCGCCAGACGTTTTGTAAATCGTACGCCACGACAAATTGGATAACTGGGTCGACTGCTTGACCGTGATTGATCCATCTGAAGGCCGATTCGAAAGAAATCGAAGTCAATATGCAATACTAACATCTACACGACAAATGTCCACAGAAATACACGTCGTAGGCCCAATGAGATACGAACATTCGCCAGACCATATATTTTGATTGACTGACCGTTGGAATTTTTCAATTTTGTGTCTGTACCACATGCAATCGCAAATTTCGGCTGTATCACCGATATTAATGCATCAGTGTTAACTACAAAATTAACTCGAGACAGGGGATCAATAACGACATTAAGTGTGGTATTATGCCTTTCAGTCATTTTCGTAATTTCCTTTGATATTTCGGAATCAGACATTAAACTATCGTTTGTCAAATATGCAACTTCACAGGAGCTCCTCTTCGTAAAATACTTCTTATGCTTTCGGACGGCCTGATTATTGTGGTGATTGCAACAAAAATCATCTGGGGTAGCAAACCAAAGTCGCAGAAGCAACCACGAACGTTTGTCGTGTGGTGTCCAATCAAATTTGTTTTTGTCTTTACGATTGCGTCGTGAAGGCGAAGAAATCTCATCTGTGCGTAGGTTAAAAAAACGTTTTAACAGTTTAAAAATCCCCTTGAACAGCTCAGAGGGCACGGTCATGAACTTTGCAATCGTGCTATCCGTAGGCCTCTCCAAATCGTTGCACACGTCGTTGAAAGTAAAATGCTTTTGATGTGTAAACAATTGTAAATCATTGAAGTCACCTTTGTCATCAATATGCTTCTTCAAAATAGATTGCAAGTTGTGTGATTTGTTGCAATTTATCTCTGTGCACGTTTGAAGATCCAAAGAAGAACTATAGCCGTCTTGATTCTCAGCACGTGTCTCCAAACAGTAACATAATTGGTTGGATGTGTTATCATTTGATTTCGCGTTCATGTTGAGATCAATCATCGCATTAACCGCGTTTCTATTATTCGCTGCCTTAAACATATCAGAACCTACACTTTCGGATATGCCGAGTATTGGTTCAGTAGCGGTTAGACGAACACTATTATCAGAATTATAAATAGTGGCATTGGTGAAATGTTCTGATACAGAATCAGAAGTAATATCTTCGTGGCCTACATTTTTTTCATTATTATGTTTGCACGTAGAAATATCTTTCTTTGTTCTTCCGGACATTGAGTGTTTTATCATGGATTTAGCGCGTATTTACCAACTTTATTTTCATAAAACGTGTACATATTTATTAGTTTACTAGGAAATGTTAAAATTTTCATTAAAAAAATCATTGTTTAATTTAATACAATTGAGGAAAAAAAGCAAAAAATGCATTTAATATTGTGTTTACATGTGTAAAAATCAAGAATGTTTATCTTTTTAACTAAATCCATTAAACAATCTATAATATATAATCTTTTATATTTGGTGGTTGTAACTTTTATTCAAACTAGGCTTGCGAACTTAGAGTAAACAGAAAAAACACCTTCAGTCACACAAATTATTTAAACATTGTTATCATGAGGTGGCAAAACTTGCTCATGCCTGCAAACCTGATGTAAAGAAATATTTAAATCAAGTTTGAGAGCTCGAAGTTAACACACGTACTTTGATCAATTGACAGTAGTTTTGTTGCGTTGTTCATCGAATGGTTACCAAATTGGATTTGTGTTTACCAGTCGAAAACTTGATTTGAATAAATAAATCAAAGTTGCGAGCTCGATATATAATCCCAATCTGGTTATATCTACATTTTAACTGTCAGTCTAAACTAAGCATTTTATACTGACAAATATATATATATATATATATATATATATATATATATATATTACTTTATTTTAAATTCCAGCCTTAATAATAAATTCATAGTACCTTTTACATGCAAAAGAAAAAGAAATTTTATCAAAATAAAAGAACAGTTTTTTCATATTCTTCTCTAAGTATCTACAAATGAACATCTCTTTATATATAAAGTGAAAGGGCAAACAAAATATAAAAATGTAAACATGTAGGGAGTGTGATATAAGGGAACAACCAACCAATTGCGTGTATCTTTTCTAGCTCAAGCTCACTGCTTAAACACGCTTCTTCTGCTTGCATAAAACCAACAGCAATTTGTTTATCCATAAAGTATCGTATCTGACTAACTCCCTTCTGTTGTTGCATTTAGTAATTACCATATATACAGTATAATCACTTTGTTGAGTTGCGAAACGTAGTTTTGTGCAATTGCAGTTATATTCACCATTTTATTTGGTATCATATTTGTTGCAATTTACTCTCATTCGAGTAGTTAACCGTCTGTATCTAATCGGCCTACGCAAGTTGATCGACACCTTATATGGGTAAATAATATTTGATGTCAACATTAACGGCTGTTTTTCTTTGATTGGTGTTAATGACAAGTGTTACCGTAAATGACACTCTTAGTTTAGCTCCATTAAATGTGCCTGTTAATGCTGCTTCAACTTTCTTTTTCTGCTATTCGAAAAACTGCATTCCCCTTAAATGGGGTGTTCAGGTAGACTGCTTGCTTTTCTGTTCCAAAATACGTCTGCTTTTGTTGAACTCCTCTTTTAATAATTGATTCAATTAATTGTCTAGGATAGCCATTAGACATTAAATCGTTTACTGCTCTATAATATCCGTTGTCTTTTGTATCTTGTCTAACCAACCTGTCAAATCTTGAAAAGCAGCCACGAACTGTTGATAATTTATATTGAAACTGCACAAAACTGCTGAAGTACAAATACTGCGCAGACCAGTTTGATTTATGGTATACTGTTCTATTTAATTTACCATTAGTTTCTTTCTGTAACAGTACATAAAAGAAAGGCGGACAACCATCTTTCACGTGCTCTGACGTGAAACCGATATTCTTGTGTACTCTGTTGAAACATTGAAGCAACTTTTGTGATTGCGACCTGTTCTTAAGGACAAAGAAAATATCTTCCATGTACCGTATAAATTGAGCATATTTACTTATGTCACTACTTAATAATGTGTTCTCTAAATGCCCTTGGGAAAACTCAGCCAACACTGGAGATAAGTGGCTCCTCCTTGCCACACTATCAGTCTGTTTATAGATTGCTTCCATTAAAATGAAACTGTAAGCCATTCGTGCATAATAAGTTAAGCTTGCGTAGATTCTTACCTGGCATCGGCGATGGTAATATATCGTGTTCTACCGCTTTGACTATAATTTCAATGGTTTCGTCAATTGTCTCATTTGTAAACAAAGACGTAACACAAAAAATACCATAATCTTGTTTTTTAACATTTATAACTTGAATTTTGTTTACAAACGCAAACGAATCGGCATCCTTCTGGTCACAAATGAACTGATTTGCTATTAGTTGCGCCACACCTAATAAATAGTTACCTAGTAATTTGCACAAAGATTCAAGTATACGAAATAACCATTTAACCAACGCATGAAACAGAGAATTGACCATTGATAAAATTGGCCTCATAGGACAACGTTTTTGGGTTTTTTTGGCAATCCGTACAGCTTTGATGTAGATGATCCAACTGGCTTGAGCCCAGCAATTAAACCGGCCTCTGTCAAGATCTTAATTTCATTTATTACTTTTCGCTCGACATTTTATATTTTATCTGATTTATGGTCTAGACGCGTGAATTTTTTTTGTCATTCAACACGTTTTCTATCTTTTGTAAGTTGTCAGATTTGCTCGAAATTGAACAGTTGAAGGAAGATGAAGCAGTGTTACGGGCAAGAATCGGGTGTGCATCTTGTGTACTGGGTGAACTAAGTCATTTTGCAAGAATGAGATTTTTAATATTTTGCTAGCTGTTATGACGGAAAAAACAATAACATTAAGGAAATTTTGAAATTATATAAAACCTGGAATTTTGTGTGATTTAACACCGACTAATATTGACAAAATTGTGCTTAACTTAATCGACCATTGGTTGCGCGAGCGGTGATAATAATTTTTATAATCAAGATTGCGGTCTCCGATATAAGCACCTGATCCATTAATTACTTACATTTTGTCAGTATAAACTAAGAACTGCATAGTGTAGAAAAGGCAATTCATCCAGCAGACTGGTTTCGTCCTTATTGGGAACTCACCATGTAATGGCAGGAATTTGCCGCGGACAGGACTCGAACCTGGGCACGTCTGCTTCGGAATCTGAGCCACCCTGCCGCACACTACATTGCACACAATTTTCAGTTATATACTAACTAATGTAACTTGGGGTAGTAGTGTGCGGCTGGGTGGCTCAGTGGTTAGAGCACCAGATGTCGAAGCAGACGTGCCCAGGTTCAAGCCCTGTTCCCGGCAAATTCCTGCCCGTACATGAGGAGTTCCCAATAAGGTCGAAACCGATCTACTGGATGAATTGCTATTTCTACGCTATACACTTCTTAGTTTATACTGACATATGTAAGTAATTAATGGGTCAGGTGTTTATATCAAGACCGCAACCTTGATTGTATTAATTTTGCTTAACTTTTCAGAAATACCAATCGATCAGCTAACAATGGAGGCATTATCGATTGGCCGAATTTATGGAATACATCCTTCTAATAAATGCGATATTGATTTTGAGAGGGGAATTTATATTTCTATTTGAACAAACAGCTGACGTGGAACCTACCCGTATTGACTTTAAAAATTGGTTCAAAGCTAAAAAGTTGATCAGGCGTCAAATTTGAAATCGCCCAATTGCGCAAAGAAGCATGCATTGACAAAGCAACTTCTAAATGCGCTTAAAGATATCAGCAGAAATGCAGCCATAAAAATACTACGCAATGATAAAGAAAAGAGCGTCGTTATAATGGACAAATGGGACTTCTTACAAAAAACACAAAACGTGTTGAATGAAAATATAAAAATTCACGCGTCTAGACGATAAATCAGATGAAATAGACAAAGTGGAGCGCAAATTAATAAATGAAATTAAAATCTTGAAAGATGCCGGTTTAATTGATGAGGCCACTGCACAAAATCTCAAGTCAGTTGGGTCATCTACACCAGCAATGTACAGATTGCCAAACGAACACTAAAAGGTTACCCTATGAGGACAATTTTATCAATGGTCAATTCTCCATTTCATGTATTGGCTAAATGATTAGTTCGTATACTTGAACCATTTCGCAAACTACTAGGTAATTATTAGATTGTCGATTCGTTTGAGTTTTAAAACTAAATAAAGATATAAATGTTTAAAAAAAGATTATGATATCTTTTGATGTTACGTCTTTGTTTAAAAATGTTTCAATTGATGAAACCATTGACATTATAGTCAAAGTGGTAGAACACGAAATATTACCATCGCCGATGCCAGGTCAAACTCTACTCAAGCTTATCTTACTATGCACGAAAGACGTACATTTTTGTTTTAATGGAGGCATGTATAAAAAACTGATGATGTGGCAATGAGGAGCCACTTTTCTCCAGTGTTAGCTGAGATTTTCCTAGAACATCTAGAGAACACACCTATAAGAAGTGACATAAGTAAATGTGCTCAATATATACGATATGTGGATGATATTGTCCCTGTTCTTAAGAAGAGGTCGCAGTCACAAACAATGCATCAAAGTTACAACAAAGCATATATGAATATCGGTTTTATGTCAGAGCACTAGAAAGATGATTGTCTACCTTTCTTAGATGTACTATTCAAGAAAGAAACTAATGATAAGTTAAATAGATTAATTTACCAAAAACCAACCTGTTCTGCACTGTATTTCCACTACAGCAGTTTTTTGCCGTTTTAATATAAATTATCAAAAGTTCGTGGCTGCTTTTCAAGAATGGAAAGTTTCAAAAGTCAGCGAATATAATAAAGCAATTAATGATATAGTGTCTAATGGTTATCCTAGAAAATTAACCGAATCCATTATTAAACGAAGTAAACAATAAAGGACGTTTTTCTGACCAGAAAAGAAAGCTTCCTACCTGAACATCCCATTTAAAGGGGATGCAGTTTACCGAATAGCACAAAATAAAGCTGAAGCAGCATTAACACGCAGATTTAATGCAGCTAAACTACGAGTGTTATTTAAGGTAACACACTTGCTGTTACCAGCATTAAAAGAGATACAGCCGTTAATGTCGACATCAAATTTTATTTACCAATATACACACAGGCAAGTTGTCGTTCAACTTACTTAGGCCGATCTACCAGACGGTTAATTACTCGAATGAGAAAACATTTGAACTTAAACGCCCGTTACAAATCAAATGATGAATACATATCTGCATTTTCGCAACACGTTGTTGAGACATCACACATAGGTTCTCCCAACGTAGCATTTAAAATAATTACTAAATGCAATAGCATACGTTATTTAGCCAAATACGAAGCTTTATGGATAAAAAAATTGGTGCTGGATTTGTGCAAACTGAAGTATCATGTTCAGGCATTGAGCTTGAAGAGAAGGTGACGCTTTTAATTGATCGGTTGTTTCGTTATTTCACATTTCATCCACGTTTACAAATTTCCACTTTTTTTGGCCTTTCAATTTATATATTGTAAACGCCCCGGCTTCAAGTAAATGCCGTACGACGTTACAAACTCGGTTAAGGTGCTCTGAATAGAGATTAGTTACTGATATGGGGGCCCTTAAGAGGGCCTGGTAATGCGTTCTCTTGAAGTCTTCAGAGTTGAAGATGTCCTAGAGCCTTGGGTGGACTCTGGTTGAGTTGTCGCTCCCGTGGTTGAGCTGTGATCGCGTTGTGGATGGTGTCCTGCAGGTCCTGCACTCTAATTGGCTCGTCTCTCCGGTATCCCGCAACAAGATGAGTCACGGATGTAGTTAGTTGTTGGTGAAACTATTAAATCACCAGCGTAGGTATTGACAGCCGACAGAGCGCACACGTATTGACAGCCGACAGAACGCACACGTGTGAAGCAGGTAGAAGGCAAATGCCACAACTGACTTGCATGGTAAATTACCGTGCTTAAATAGCATGCAATATGTGTACTTGCATACTATTGGTTAAACGTGGTTAAACGTGGTTAAACGGCAATTTGCTTTTTTCTCATTGGTGCAACGTAAATAAATTTGAATTTAATTTACGCAATATGTCGGCGATTGATTTGTGTCGTTACAATATAAATAGATTTTCATTAGTAGGCACTTGAGAAGAAAATGAGAAAGAAGTGGTTTTTGTATCTGAAAAAAATCTTTTTAATTTTGCCCTTGAAAAGGGTACCATGAATTAATTAATTAATTAATTTAGTTATTCTAAATATTTGCGAATATTACCTTTATTATTGTCGGCCACAAACATGATCCTTGTGATATTCTCTTTGTTACTTTTAGTAATTGGGATTGCATTTTATTTATTTGAATAACCCTGCTTGTATTACATAAATCCAATTTAAGTATCTAAAGATAATCTGATAAATCTTTATTAAGCATATCATTTTGAAAATATCAGCAGAAGGTGTACAATCCAAAGCATATGAGATATAATTAAAGGTAATTTGTGCTCGATTATCTTTATATCTTAACTCCACATTGTTAAATGTTCGTAATTGCGGATTATTCATTTGTAAAACTGTGTTGGCATTATTCAAAATGTGCCTGCAACAATGTACAAATTATTTATTATTATTAATCTTTGAAATTCAATGTAATGTTGGAATTAGCTTATAATTATTGGCATTAAGGACCTTCGTTTGCAAATTCGCGAATATGATTTTAAATAGAATTTTTCTTGAACTTGAACCTTGCGAAACTCCATTTGTAACTTTTAGTAATTTGTATAAAAATATTTACTTGAACAATCATGCTTCTTTTATACAAATAATAGCTAGGCAATCTAATATAGTCGGGTCAATATTCAGTGAAGAAACTGCCTTCAAAACAGAATCAACAGATATAGAGACGACGGCTTATGAAACCGGAATAAAGACTATTAACGCATCCATATTTTTCTGGCCTCGTCTTGTTACACACTTCCACATGTGTAGAATGTTCCTAAGTGTTGATATTTTATTATTGTAAGGCTATCCTGGTACAAAGATTAGCCTATAATCGCCAATATTCGTTTGACTGCAAACTTTAGGCACCGGCTTCACATCTTTTATTAGAATACTAAGTGGTGTGGAGGAAGATAATTCCTCCGCCAAAATTAAAGTGACATTAAATGATAAATTTAAACCACCTTGGCTGATTGAAACGAATTTTATTTAAAAAGAATTTATTCATTTATTTTCTAGAATTTTTTAAAAAATACTTGACGGTATAAATACTTTGAATTGTGCGCGATTTCAGATTTCGATCATACTGTACGTGACCGGTTGTATCTTCCTCGGCCTACTGCATTTATTTCATTTTCTCCATTTAACGTTTACTCGATTTCCACAATATACTCCTGCTAACACTTTCTTCTATTTTTTACTTATGCAAATATTTGGGGATGTTCTGGAACAGGTAATTTAATAATTCTGTTTTTCAAGTCTATTTCTTTCCAGATTATTTGTTCGGGTGTTTTGTAACGTGAAAGGTTTCACATTCCGATTGCCTAACATTTAGTATCAAATTTATAAGTAAATTCGATCAACATGGAAGCTCATCTTAAATTTGAGGAGACTAGCATGTTAGCTCATGACATGGTAGGTTGATAGAGATAAAGTCAAGCTTTCAGATTCTATTGGCATTAAATTCGATCCATGATGGTTCTGACACCATAGTTTGAGCTTCAAAGCGGTAATGTAATCACTCAATATTTTGCTAAAAACAATGAGAGAATTCAAAAAGATTAAAGGTAACAAAAATTAAAGATCAGTAGATATACTAAAATGGTCCTTTTGGTTTTTTTAGTATTTAGTTTTAATATTATTTTTACTAAAGTTTCATAGTCATTAAAAAGTATGTGATTTCTCGTTATCCGAAGGACCAAGAAGCTCAATAATATGAATTTCATTGTGTATTACAAATAAAATTGCCAAACTCTTCCTCTAATTAAAACTTAAGTTCGCTCTCTATTTTTTCTGAGTTTAGTATCAGCTTTACTTTTTACTTATATTTACTGTATTCATTCAGAAATTTGTATCACAACCTATGGTTGCACTTCAGTTTAGTCAATATAATCTTTTCTGATCTTTGAATGCTCACTTGTAGTAATGAATTTTTTTCATTATCAAGCACATATAATCGCCTTTTTATAATATTATTATACAAGCTATGTTTCACACTATTATCCCTTTAAATTCTTAATTTAAATAGTTTTCTAACCATTATTTTAAGTATAGAATCAGTAAAAACACAGGTATTAAATAGATCGTGTAGTAATGTAGACAAAGAATAGATAAAAACATTAGTGTCCATATTGTTAAAACAATCATAATCCAACTCTTCGCGTAAATTTAATAAAAGCTCCCAGTTAATTATATAAACACACAACATGAGCGTTTAGATATGTGATATACTGAATCTTTGATGAAAGATTCTTCCATTTAAGAATACTTTTTGATAAACGCAGGACGAATTCAAAATGGTTAAAGGCAATTTACTTAAGCTTACAAGATGATCGTTAAGCTTGTCAGATTTTATTCTTAACATTAAATTTAGCAAAGTGTCAGTTCTATGTTGTCCGATAACTGGTTAAATAAAATTCGATTGGTGTTTAATTCAAGCTCACGAACTTGATTTAACCAATTGTTAACTCCACCCGCGCAATCAATGATTTTTCAATTGTATTATTCATCTACATATGGCGAAAGCTGCAAAAACCTATCGTTCTTGACTGCATATAAAATCTGCAGCTGACATTTCCAGTCAAGTACAATGTACGGGAGTCTACTAGAGATGAGAGCCGAATATCTAATTTTCCTTTCCATATATCTGTTTTGCGGTTTGATCTGTGATGAGTTCCCAATAAGGACGAAACCGTTCTAACGGATGAATTGCCCTTTCCACATTATACTAAACTTAGTTTATATTGACAAAATGTAAGTACGTAAAGAGTCGGATATTTATATCATGTCCGCAACCTTGATTATAGTAAAAGATGATATTATTGCATTTTAGATTATATTCTTAATATTAATTTTATCTAATGCCATAATCAAAAATAATAGGTGATTTCTCGTTGTCCGAAAAATCAGAACGCACAATTGTATGATTTTCCTTCCAAGAATTACAAATTAATTTGGCAAAAAATTGCTACAATTGAAAAATAAAATCACTATCCGTTTTGTCTAATGGTAGTATCTGTTTTACGTTTTTCTTGATGATAAATTTTCATCAATTCATTTCAATCAATTTTGGACTGCCATGGTTATAATATTGTGGTAGGCAATTTTATTAAGTTCCATGACTGTGAAATAATCAATCGTGTTTCTAATCATGATCTCAAGCAGATAATAAAGGAATAAACTAGTGGTTCAGAATGCTTAGGTCATGCATATTTAGAAACTGAATCAGTGAACTCACAAAATTATGATGTTGTAAACTATTTTGAGGAACTAGATCACAAACAAATTATTTTATAATGGTACAACTTGAGTAGTAAAACACCGAAACTTAAATTTGAGAATGCACACTTGTAATAATCAACTGCAATCTTCTCAAAGATTTAAGCGTAATGATTGATTATAAAAGATTTTACATTAAGAACACTGACGAATTTGTTTCGTCTGTTTCTACGTTATTATCTGATGTAATTCAGGCATCTGCGTTTACTGATATTATACCGAAGCGAATCGATAGGAAATTATGTAAACTAAGAATTAAGCGAGATAATATAATGAAGTGTGGTGTTATCAATAATATTAAAATGAAGAAGAATGAGGAATTACTAATCGATATTCTATTCAAAGTAGCTAAACCGTTGCCAAAGGTAAGTAAGCCAACGTGCGCCAGTGATTATAGACTAATCTTTATTATCCCTTCGTTTTTTAAGATAATAGAACGATTTATACTAGATCATTTAGAATGTATGTTGCCGGTTGATTTTGATATAAGTCTACATGGCTTTACAAAAGATAGGTCGATAATTACTAATATGCTTTCTATGTGGAAACATGTAATTACACTAGGTGAGAAAAAGTTAGATGCATTAATTGTATTTATAGATATCTCAAAAGCTTTTGACTCAATATCTTTTGATGCTACTTTGAATGCGATTAATTTATTGAACATTGATCCAATTATTTTTAGTTTACTCAGATACTATATATATAATCGAAGAATGAGTATACAAGTAAATGATTTGATATCAAAATCGAAACGAGTAACAAGTGGAATTCCACAAGGATAAAGTTTGGGGCCAATTTTATTTAAAATCGTATGTGCACATTTGAAAACTAAAATTTACAAAATTTTCAATCAATTGCCAAGACAAAGAATATAACTTCCGCTCAACATTTCCCATCAAAGGAGGAGAGATCGCCAAATGTCCAAATTTAATTCCAACTTCATGAATCTTTCTTATTGGATTCATATAGGCACCAGTCCACTGGTTCAAATGGAAAACTTTTATGAAGTAGCCCATCCTCCGAAACCATAAAGTTTGCTATGATACAAACTGTAATCTACTGGCGTATATAGTGCAGGAAACAGGGCTAGTTTTTCACAACTTTTCTGTGCACAGCTTCTATCTTGTTGGATAAGCCTATTTTTAATGGATTCCAAGTAGCGGCAGCATATTATAGTATCGGTCTAATCCTTATTATATACATTTTTAATTTTATATCGTTCGATAAGATATTTATATTTATTAATGCCCATCTGTTCTTGGCACTGCCTATTATCCTTTCAATATGTCTCTCAGCAGAAGCCGTACAATGAATAGTTATGCCTAAATCCTTAATTTCTTGCATAAGTTTAATCTCAAAAACATCAATAATCTCAGCATCATGAAAATAAACATTATTAAATTCTGTTCTGTTACCTATTTTAAAGCTCTCGTCTTTTTACTGTTTATTCTTAGCCCTAGTGTTAACAAATATCTACTTAAATCATACAAATCTAGTGTCACATTATTTTTGGAGAATTCGACATTTTTTGGATCAATTGGGAAGATTATTTTTAAATCATCAGCGAATTTGCAAACTCGACCGTTAAGGATCTTAGTTTCAAAATGTGCAAATACGATTTTAAATAAAATTGGCCCCAAACTTTATCCTTGTGGAATTATATCAAAATCAACCGGCAACATACGTTCTAAATGATCTAGTATCAATCGCTCTATTGTCTTCAAAAACGAAGGGATAATGGAGATTAGTCTATAATCACTGGCACACGTCGGCTTACTTACTTTTGGCAACAGTTTAGCTACTATCGCTCGAATATCGATTGGTTATTTCCGATTCTTTAAAATTCTATTTATAAAATTCCAGTGAGCATTCCTAAAAGTTAAAGGTAAATGAAGTGGGTTATCAATCGATATACCAAGATGATCTTTTTGATTTTTTTAAATTTTATTTTTAACATTAATATTATCAATTATAACAAGTCTATAACAAGTCATGGTCCTGTTCATCCGAAGGATCAGTTAGATCCATGAAATTGCTTTCATTCTGTGGATTAAATATTAAATTGCCAAATACTTCATCCATTTCACAGAGAAATTCACACTAAGTTTTATCCACAGGTGATATAAACTTTAATTTTTCCTTATATTTACTGTAGTCTGTGAGGAGTTTGTATCATAATCTAGTGTTACTCTTCAGTTTACCCAAAATGATACTTTCTGTTATTTGACGGATTATCACCAGCGATGAATTAATTTCATTGTCAATCAAATTAAACCTCATTTTTTAATACTATTGTTAAGACTACATTTCATTATATTATCTCGTTTAATTCTTAGTTTACATAATTTCCTATCGATTCGCTTCGGTATAATATCAGTAAACGTAGATTCCTGAATTACATCAGATAATAACGTAGAAACAGAAGAAACAAATTCGTCAGTGTTCTTAATGTAAAAACTTTTATAATCAATCATTACGCTTAAATCTTTGAATAGATTGCAGTTGATTCTAGATTATTACAAGTGTGCATTCTCAAATTTAAGTTTCGGTGTTTTACTACTCAAGTTGTTACATTATAAAATAATTTGTTTGTGATCCAGTTCCTCAAAATAGTTTACAACATCATAACTGTGTAAGTTCACCGCTTCAGTTTCTAAATATGCATGATCTAAGCATTCTGAGCCACTAGTTTATTCCTTTATTATCTGCTTGAGATCATGATTAGACAAATGATTGATTATTTCAGAAAGACGTAAAACAGATACTACCATTAGACAAAATGGATATTGATTTTATTTTTCAATTGTAGAAAATTTTTGCCTAATTAATTTGTAATTCTTAGAAGGAAAATCATACAATTGTGCGTTCTGATTTTTCGGAAAACCAGAAATTACCTATTATTATTGATTCTGGCATTTTGATAAAATTAATATTAGGAATATTATCAAAAAATGCAAAAGGATCATTTTTTCTATAATCAAGGTTGCGAACATGATATAAAAATCTGACTCATTAAATACTTACATTTGGTCAATATAAACTTAGTTTAGTATAATGTGGAAAAGTCAATTCATCCAGTAGACCGGTTTCGTCCTTATAGGGTACTCATCACGTACTGTCCAAAATTTGCCGCGGATAGGGTTCGAATCTGGGAACGTCTGCTTCGGATCAGTTCCATAATGATAGATTGGGAATGGCTAGTTGGAAATTTAGGGCCAAATAAATGGTACATAGGCTCTACCTAAAGGAAAGGCTAATCAAGAAACATTAGTTAGTATATAAATTAAAATTGTGCGTGTGCGGCAGGGTGGCTCAGTAGTAAGAGCACCAGATTTCACTGCCTACGTGCCCAGTTCTGAGCCCTGTCCGCGGCAAATTCTGGACAGTACAAAATGAGTTCCCAATAATGTCGAAACCGGTCCAATGGATGATTTGTCTTTTCTACACTATAATTTCAATAAAAAACATGCATCAACCTGTAGAGCTTAAAATAAGAGTGTAGCACTTCATTGCTGCATTCCACAGGATGCCAATGTGTACGAAGAAACTTAAGATTAAGACCAATTAAGAAATCATAAGTCCGAAACCATATTAGACTTCTCGTTTTCTGTGTCTAGAACGCCAGTTTTAAGAGGGCCGTAAGGACAAAATGCAACCAGTGCAGTAAAAGAACATTTATATGATTAAATAGGCATTGGTTGTGCGAGTGGTGATAACAATTAGTATAATCGACTTTGCGATCTTGATATTAACACCTTTTCAATTATGGTATATACTTGTTAGTATAAGCTAAGAATTGTATAGAGTTGAAAAGGTAATTCATCCAGTAGACCTGTCTCGTTCTCATTGGGAACTCATCACGTAATGTCCATAATTAACCGCGGACATAACTCGAACCTTGGCACGTTTGCTTCGGAATCTGCTGCTCTAACCACTGAGCTTCCCTGCTGCACATTACACACAATTTTCAGTTTTATTAAACATGTGGACGTATGTAGAAGTTAATAATTTTTCAGATAAAGACATAAAAGTTTATCTTGGCAAAAATTGTATGAACAAAAAAGAATATGTAAATTTCCTGATTTCTAGACAAAACGTCTAAAACCTTTTAAAATATTGGTCAATAATTGTGGCATAGTTGGAGAGTGCTTTTTCTTATACGTATGTCTATTCAGTCATGAATGAAGTCATCTTCATATAAAAGTTTTAGGAAATTCGACTAAAAAGACAAATTCCTTAATTTATTGCGCCATACAAATGTGTACCGGGTGTCAATGTCATTTTAACCAAAATTAAAGACAGAAATCATATTGAAAATCTACTACTACAACAAGGTCTTATACTCTGGCCCCGTTCGATAGTATTTAACAAATTTTATGGTAATCATTATAGCTGTCACTAAAATATAATAGTTATACATTCTTTGAACTTTTATGTCAGGATTTTGATAATATGTGTAGCACGCTACACTAGTATAGTAGGTGCCGCACTTGTTATTTCTATAGTATCGAATGATCGTTCGCTTGCTTAATAAACAACAACAAATAACAAGAAGCAACTATTATATATCTAATTGAATGGTGTCATTATTACCGCGAAACGTGATAACTGATATCGTTCAAGACCAGAATGTATGGATTTTCCATAGTAACCGTGTTCAGATATATTTTTTATTCTCAATTTCGGTAAAATGTAGTTTATTTTAAAATTTTAAAAAAATCATTATTTTGGTACCTTCACAGGATCGATATATAGTTGGAGGTTTTGTAGTTAATGTAAGAGGTTCTGCGAGCTAGTTGTTTATTTAGTGCGATATTAGCCTCCTACCTAATATCTGGTAGCTGTTATTACGATCCGCGTTCATGATTAATACATGGCCATTTCCCGAAGCGTGATGTGAGAAGGCACAAGCATCAAGTCATTGTTTTATTAAGCAAAGTGTTATAAAAAAGGTAAAAATCGTATAAAAGTAGTCCCAATAAACACAACATGTAACTCCAAATTTTGCGTTGTTACAAAAACTCACTGTATGCTAGGTTTTGAATGTTAAATCACATAAATCCACTGAACTGTAGGGTTTCGGATAAATGATTGAGAAAAACAAAAAATATAAATCGGGAGAGTCTTAATTGAACTGTTACTGGTTATGTAAAAATGGTTAAGGCACACAAAACATGAAAATCCTGGTCTTCGAGCGTTAAGTCACATAAATCCACTGCATGTTACTTGCGTATTGCGCGCGGGTATCTATTATTATTAAACAAAACCCTATTAATTACAATTAACTTTGCAATTCAAGAAATCTCATTTTAAACTGCTTGAAACCAACAGAGATTGTTGCTAAAATCACAGTTAAGAGAAATATTGTTTAAAACCAGAATTAAAACATTTGACCTTATAGAGAACTATATTTGTCAAAATTGAACTTCGTTGGGTTGTAACTCTCAGCCGCGTATTACAATATGTTATATATAGTGAGTTTGTTTATGTAATTGATATAGGGGATAATAACGGATCTTACTGATAAGTCAGCAGTCAGTAGGAGCCGAATGTGCACATGAGATTATACTTTTTGTTCATGCTGAATTTGGTTAATCCTTTTGGTCATATTTGAACTGATTTGTAACTAGGTGCGCAACTCTTAATACACAATTTCATATATATGTTCTCCGCAACAAACAATATGTGATTATTATATATTTAATTGAATGATGTGAGTTTCCGTTTAAACCATGTTATCGAAGACTTGCTATGAAGTTAACTTCATTATTGCTTGTATACGCATTCGTATAAGAAATTTTATCGTCCAATGGTAACATATTTCTTGACAAAATATGTTATGGGTATAGGGTGTAATAACGAATCTTAATGATGAGTCAGCAGTAGACACCAAACGAATATGTACTTGAGATGATACCTTCCGTTCATCCTTCTGTTCTTGGTTGATTTAATTAGTTATTATAAAGAGTATTATTTGTATGGTGAATGCATAAGTACAAAAAATAGTACATAACTGCAGTTCA